>CAJQZJ010034167.1:4649663-4772433 GCA_907164525.1 Lophiomys imhausi
CGTCACTCTCATCACACTCACCACACACCAACGTCACTCTCATCACATCACACACTCACCACACACCAACATCACTCTCATTACACACTCATAACACACGTCAACATCGCAGACCCATAACGATTATTTTATCTTATTTTATTTTGTGTGTGTTTTGCATGCATGTATGTATGTGCACCATGTACATGCAATGCCCTTGGAGGCCAGAAGAGTGTTAGACCCCCTAAAACTGGAGTTACAGATGGATGTGAACTGTCTTATGAATGGTGGGAACCAAACCTGGGTCCTCTGAAAGAGCAGCCAGTGCTCTTAACTGCTGAGCCAGCTCTCCAGTCCTGATAATGACGGATTGTTTTTTGGGTTTTTTTTGCAGCATTAATAATGACAATTTTTTAAAGTGTGACTTTCCTCTCCTCCCCCCCTGCTGTGCTGGGTAGTTTTTTGTTTTTGTTTTTGTTTTTTGTCAATTTGACAAAAGCCAGGGTCATCTAAGAAGAGAGAATTTCATTTGAGAAAATGCTATTAGATTGGCCTGTAGGCAAGTGTGTGGGACTTATTTTTCTTCCTTGTTTATTGATGTGAGAGGGTTCAACCCACCCTGACCTAATGGTCCTGTGATATATAAAAAAGCAGACTAAGCAAACCGTAGGTAACAGGCCAGTATCTAAGTCACTGTTCTATTGCCGTGAAGAGACACCATGACCAAGGCTTATTAGAAAAAGCATCTAATTGGGGGCTGGCTTACAGTTTCGGAGCTTTAGTCCATTATCGTCATGGTGGGAGCATGGTGGCATGCAGGCAGACTTGGAGCTGGAGAAGTAGCTGAGAGCTACATCCTGATCCACAGGCTGAGATAGAGAAAAAGAGGGAGGGGGAGAGAGACAGAGACAGAGAGGTTGGGTCTGGTTTGCGCTTTTGAAACCTCAAAGCCCACCTCCAGTGACACACTTCCTCCAAAAGGCCACACCTCCTAATCTTTCTTATATAGTGCCACCCTAATGACTAAGCATTCAAATACATGAGCCTGTGGGAGCTTGTCTTAGTTAGGGTTCCATTACAACTCTTTTTTTTTTTTTTTTTTTTTTTTTTTTTTTTTTTTTTTTTTTTTTTGGTTTTTCGAGACAGGGTTTCTCTGAATATCTCTGGCTGTCCTGGACTCGCTTTGTAGACCAGGCTGGCCTCGAACTCACAAAGATCCGCCTGCCTCTGCCTCCCAAGTGCTGGGATTAAAGGCGTGCGCCACCACCGCCCGGCTTTTTTTTGGCTTTTCAAGACAGGGTTTCTCTGTATAGCCCTGGCTGTCCTGGACTCAATTTGTAGACCAGGCTGGCCTCGAACTCGCAAAGATCCTCCTGCCTCTACCTCCCAAGTGCTGGGATTAAAGGCGTGCGCCACCACCGCCTGGCTCCATTACAACTCTTATAAAGGAAAACATTTAATTAGATCTGGCTTACAGTTCAGAAGAGGTTTAGTCCATTAATTGGCATGAAGCATGGTGGCATGCAGATAAACATGGTGCTGGAGAGGGAGCTGAGAGTTCTACATCTGGATCCACAGGCAGCAGGAAGACACAGCTGGCCACTAGACCTGACTTGAGCTTCTGAAGCCTCAAAGCCCACCCATAGTGACATACTTCCTCCAACAATGCCACACCTACTCCAACAAAGCCACACCTCTTAATAGTGCCATTCCCTATGGGCCTATGTGAGCCATTTTTATTCAAATGGTCTCATTCCATTAGTTGGCCCCCCAAAGGCTGGCAGACATATCATAACGCAGAAATACATTCAATTCAACTTCAAAAGTCCATACAACCTATCAGTCTCTACAGCTGTTAAAATTCCAAAGTTCAAAGTCTCTTCTGAGATTCATGCAATCTCTCAACTGTAATCCCCTGTAAAATCAAAATTCCAAAATATAATGCCACAGGATACACATTGACATTCCAAAAGGGAGGAAAGAGAGCAGAGTGAGAAAATACTGGACCAGAGCAAGACTGACAACCAGCTGGACAAACTTGAAAGTCTTCATCTCCATGTCTGATGTCAAAACACACTTCAGACCTGCAACTCCTTTCAACTTTGTTGACTGCAACACACTTCTTTCTCTCAGACTGGTTCCACTCCCTGTTAGCAGCTTTACTTGGCAGGTATCCCACGGCTCTGTTGTTGGACCCTGTGGATCCACCGCGGTCCTGATGCCCTGAGACCCCCAGAGACTGAGGTTCATTGCAAAATACAAGAGGATTTTATTGAGCCAAATACAAGAGGATTTTATTGAGCCGGCGCACCCAGGGTTCGACGGCCTTCGGAAAGGAGTGAACTCCGAACAACAGTTACAGGCAGTTTTTAAGCACAAAAACCACAAACAAGTGGGGACACAAGGGGAACAATACAGTTGGTTATGTAAACTTAACCTTTGTCTTTGGTAACAGTTGCAACTTTGTGGTTATCTAGTTCCTGAAACATAGAGTTCGATGGAATGTCCTAGGGATCAAGAGGTCAGATTCTAATGCACCGGGGGAGCTGGGGAGGGGCGGTGGTATTTTTCCACAGCCTCACACTGTCATCTCCAAAATCTTGGGGTCTCCAAGGCAATACAGACTTCACATTCATACAATGGCCTCTCTAGGCCTCTATACAGGGACACCCTCACACACACCTGACCCCAGTGGCTTTCGTTAGTCACAGAATGAGATTCCATAACCCCTTTATTGTATCCTTGGCTCTAAAGCCAGAGCCACATGGCTAAAACTGCCAAGTTCTGCTGCTTGCTGGGGGTGAAACATGGCTCCTTTTTCAAATCATTATCACTATCTTCCTGTTCTTGATGTTTTCCTTCACTGCTGAAGCTTGGCTGTCCTGGAACTTGCTCTGTTGACCACACAGTCCTTGAATTCTGCCACCCTCTGCCTTCTGAGAGCTGGGATTAAAAGTGTGCCCCACGGGGCTGGAGAGATGGCTTAGCGGTTAAGAGCACTGACTGCTCTTCCAGAGGACCCGGGTTCAAATCCCAGCACCCACATGGCAGTTCACAGCTGTCTGTAACTCCTGTTCCAAACAATCTGATGAAACACATGTAGTCAAAACACCAATGTACATAAAATAAAAATAAATTATTAAAAAAAAAAGTGTGCCCCACTATGATAAGCTCTTTTCTTTAATTTCTTTTCACTTTTCTTTAATTCCTTTTCACAAGTTGGAAGCTTGGCTGAGTGGGGTCTTGCTCTGGGGTCACTGCTCCCTTTATTCTAGTTAGCGTCAGTCCTATCTTTAATCCGTCCACACTTCCTGGAGCTCCATTTCTCCTCCAACCGTGTATTTGTATGTTTCCTTTTTGGTTTGCTTCTCTTCATCACAGATCTGCATAAGACTGGCCACAAAACTGCACAGCACCATGGATGCTAGGTTGTTTGGAAATCTCCTTCACCAAAGTCGTTAATCCATAACTCTTCAGTCTAGCCTCAGGCAGATTTTTTTAGACAAGGGCAGAAAAGAGCCACATTCTTCACCAAAATATCACAAGATAGGTCTCTAGGCCACTTACAAACATTCTTCTCCTCTGGAACCTCTTGAGCCTGGCCTCCACAGTTCAAATCGCCCTTACCAGTACCACTGTCTTCCACGCTCCTACTGGTCTGGCCCATTAAGCCCCAATTAAAGGAGTCAACTGCTTTCCTAATCAAAAGTCCCAATGTCCACATTCTGCCAAGAAGAAGCCAGCTGATCAGGCCTATCACAGAAATACCCCACTCCTGGTACCAACTTCTGTCGTAGTTAAGGTTTCTATTGGTGTGAAGAGACACCATTACCACAGCAACTCTTACAAGGGAAAATATTGAATTGGGACTGGCTTACAGTTTCAGAGGTTTAGTCCATTATCATCATGGTGGGAAGCCCGGCTCGTTACAGGCAGACATGGGGCTGAAGACAGAGCTGAGAGTTCTACGTCTGGATCCATAGGTGGCAGAAAGAGACAGTGAGCCACTAGGCCTGGTTTGAGCTTCTGAATCTCAAAGCCCACCCCCAGTGACATACTTCCTCCAACAAGGCCACATCTACTCCAACCAGGCCACACCTCCTAATAGTACCACTTCCTATACTACTCTGGTGACCATTTTTATTCAAACAACCACAGAGCCATTCTAATTCAAACAATCACAGGCAGTAAGCAGTGCTTCCCCACGGCCTCTGCCTCAGTTCCTGCTTCTAGATTCCTGCCATCAATTCCTACCCTGTCTTTGCTCCTTGATGGACTGTGGCCTGAGAGCTGTAATATGAAACAAACTCGTTTTTCCCCAAATTCCTCTGTTCATGCTCATGCCACTGCGATAGAAATCAAACCAGGACACACCCTTTTCATATCTTTGCACAATGAGGAAAGTCTTAAGCATGCTCCCTCTGACCCTCCGGGCTTTCTCACTATTTTCTCTGAAGAGCCCCCTGCCTTGCCCCGCACCCCATTCCTCCCCCCACCACGCCCCAGGCAGATGCTTGAAGACCACCATTGCTGAACCTGATTGCTTTCTTTGTTATATGTGTTTAATTATCTGTGTGTGAGTGGGTGGGCATGCGTGTACACGTGTGCCATGGCATGTGTGTGGAGGTCAGAGTACAGCTTGTGGGAGCTGGCTCTCTCCTCCCATCACTTGGGTCCTGGCGATTGAACTCAGGTTGCCAGGCTTGGTGGCAAACACTTTTACCCACTAAACCATCTTGCTGGCCCAACCTTCCTGCTTTCTTGGACCTTAGGTCACACGGCAGGACTTTCTCCCTTCCTCTTGCACTCCCTCTTTCTTGCTGGTATTTCACTGTGTCCATTTAATTGTTTTTCTCTTGAACTCTAATAAAATTGTCTTCCAGCTAATTACTGCCTTGCACCCTACCAGAAAACCTACTGCCCATGAATGTAACCACAGTAGAAATAGCAGCCTTATTCATTATTGCTAATGACTTGAAATGGCCAATTGTGTGCCCATGAGTGAATGTTCAGCAAGGGTCTGTCCGTACCATGGAATATTCTTCAGGAACACAAAAAAGAACTACTTATTGTTACAGGCAGCAGCTAGTCAATCTTAGAGACATTCTTGTTGCTTCAGGAGGCCACATTCGGGGCCAGCAAGATGGTTCACTGGGTAAAAGGCACTTGCTGCCAAGCCTGGTGCCCTGAGTTTGATCCCGGGGCTTCTGATGGTGGTGGTTGGGGGAGAGACCTGACTCTTGTAAGTTGTCCCCTGACCTCTGCATCTACACTGTGCCCACCACACCTACATCCTGGCAAATGTGTCCGTCCACACACAAATAAAACAAAAAAGTAAGTAACTTACCTTAAAAATTGAAATAAAAAATTGTTATGAGGCTTGGTGAGAGTCCCAGAAGAGTGGGGAGTTTTTCTGAAAAATTCTCCTGGCAACTGTCGGGGGAACAGGCTTGCCAAGGGCAGCTGTCAATAGCATAACTGTAATGATCCTTACTGTTTGCTGAGCGGTTCCTAGGTGCCAAGAGTTTCGCAGAGTGCCTTAGGAGCCACAGAACATCAACTCTGAGGAAGGTGTCATTGAGACAGGGCAGGAGGGGAAACTGAGGAGAGGCACAAAGCTACTCGCCTTCTACTGCAGAGCTAAGCAGCTGACCTTGGAAATGTCAGCCCTAGCCAGTCCTAGGAGGCTGAGACAGGAGGATCAAGAACTCAAGGCCAACTGTGTCTGTCATAAAACATGCTAGGGGCAACTCGACAGCTGACTCCATGAAGATGAACCTGACTTAAGTGGCTTTTGTTGACCCTTGCCTTTTCCATCATAATGAAACTGCAATCTCAGTGGGCGTGGTGGTGCACACCTTTAATCCCAGCACTCAGGCTCGGAGGCAGGAGCAGGCAGATCTCTGTGAGTTCTAAGTCAGCCTGGTCTACAAAGCGAGCCCAGGACAGCCAGGGCTACACAGAGAAACCCTGTCTCAGAAAGCCAAAAAAAAAAAAAAAAAAAAAAAACAAACAAACAAAAAAAAGAACTCAAGGCCAGCCTAGGTTACATAGTGAGTTCCAGACCAGCCTGGGCTATACATGTCTCAAAAAACAAAAGACAAAAAAGTCACCAGACCTGACTACAATGAGTTCAGTCCCTGGGAACCTCATGCTGGAAAGAGAGAACCAGCCTCTGCAATAAAGAAATAAAATGTTAAAAATTAGAAATTGAAATGAAGCCAGGCATGGTGGTGCATGCCTTTAATCCCAGCACCCGAGAGGCAGAAGGATCTCTGTGAGTTTGAGGCCAGCATGGTCTACAAAGTGAGTCCAGGACAGCCAGGACTACAAAGAGAAACCCTGTCTCATAAAACCAAAAAAAAAAAAAAAAAGAAAGAAATTGAAATGATATGTGTCTGTATGAACAAGTGCGTTTCATCCTTTCAAACTATCTCCACACGGTCACTCTCAGCTACAAACCCAGGTTTCTTGAATTCCCAGAGAAGATAGGATGTGTGAAGCCTATAATATCACTATGATGTTTCATTATTTGAACGTACTTTTTAGTGGCATGGCCCTTGGTGGGTTTGTCTCCTTGTTTGATTTGTGTGTGAATGTGCAACATTTACATGTGGAAGCCGTAGGGTCTCCCTTAATACCTCCCACCTTAATTTTTTTCAGTTGTTTGGAGGATTGGCCTCAATCTTGCTCCTGAGCAGAGGATGACCTGGAACTCCTGATCCTCCTGCCTCCCACCTCCACTGGGATTATGCAGTGCTGGAGATTAAACCCTGGGTCCTGGGGTGCTGGCCCTGGCCGGCACTCTTCCACCAAGCCACGCCCCCAGACCCGCCCTTACTTGGTACATTTTCTCCTACAGAGCCTCGAGCTCACCAGATCAGCTAGCTGTTCGGGTCTCCCCATCGCTGAGATTACAGGCCTATGGCACTGCACCCGGTTTTGACATGGCTCTGAAGCTCTGAACTCAGGTCTTCGTGCCTGTGAGGTAATTGCTTCACGGAGTCATTGCTCCAGCTGCTCAGCCCTTCGTTCCTTTTAGAAGGGTCTTGCTATCCAGACTGCCTGAGATCACAGGGGCACCGGCACACCTGGCCTCCACTATTAGTAGAAGAGATTTGGACATCCTAGACTGCTTGTGTCTTTGGATGTCTGGAATGAATGTCCTGTGGACATTTAAGGATGTGTGTGTGGGTAAATGAATATATTAGATTTTTTTTTTTTTTTTTAGTCAAGGTCTCTGGGTATTCCTGGCTGTCCTGGAACTCACTCTGTAGACTAGAATGGTCTCAAACTCACAGAGATCTCCTTGTCTCTGCCTCCGGAGTGCTGGGATTAAAGGTGTATACCAATGTGCCTGGCTGATCATTTACTTTTAATTGTGTATTTATGTTACATGTATACATGTTCCTGTGTGTGTGCGCACATGTATGCAAGCACCTGTTTGTGGAGGCCAGAGGTTGTCACTGATTGTGTTTTTCTGTGACTGTGAGTGTGTGTGAGTATAACTGTGTGTGAGTGTGTGTAAGTGTGCATGTGTGAGTGTGCGCAAATGTGTGTGTATGTGTGAGTGTGTAAGTGTGTGTGTGTGGTCAGTGAGCCTCAGGGATCCTCCTGTTTTGCTTCCTTGTGCTTATATTACAGGCGCATGCTGCTTCACCTGACTTGTTTTGGTTTTTTTTGTGTGTTTTCAAAACAGGATTTCTCTGTGTGTCCCTGGCTGTCCTGGAACTCTCTCTGTAGACCAGGCTGGCCTTGAACTCACAGAGACCTGCCTACCTCTGCCTCCTGAGATCTTGGGATTAAAGGCACGCACCTGCGCCACCACTGCCCCCCCTTTTTAAATGTGGGTGTTGGGGATCAAACTCAGGTTCTCCCGCTGGCCAGGCAGGTGCTTTGTTACAGACTAAACCCTCTCCTTGGCTTATTTGTGGTGTTGATTGCTGGGAGCGGAACTCAGGTATCCCAAACGCCAGCCTAGCCCTCTACAGCCAAGCCACGCCCCGGGCTCCTCACTGGGGCTGTTCGCAGAGGCTCTACCATGCAGCCTGGTCCTGCTCCAGCCCAGGTATCCTGCAGTCTGATGAT
This sequence comes from Lophiomys imhausi, assembly GCA_907164525.1. Classification (NCBI taxonomy): domain Eukaryota; kingdom Metazoa; phylum Chordata; class Mammalia; order Rodentia; family Muridae; genus Lophiomys; species Lophiomys imhausi. Next base: position 4,657,731 of record CAJQZJ010034167.1, read on the forward strand.
TTCTGGCCTCATATCCTATAGGCATACACCCCCCCCCACACACACACACTAGATCTCCCTCCTATCCTCCTGGCTCCATTATCTTGTGGTTTGACGTGAGTCCAATTTTGCAAATACCTGTTTGTTTTTGAGACATGGTTTCTCAGTGTCCTCCTGCTTGCCTCCGATCCTTGGATGACAGGAGAGCCCCTTTTATGCTACCGACTTTCCCAGAGGCTGCCTCGAGGTAAGAAGGGAGAATTTCAGGCCACATCGGTACCTGGCTTGTTACCAGTCCTGAGAAATTCTTCCGTTGACCTTCCCAGGATTAAAGGATCCTGGAAAATTCCTCTGCTTGGCCGATTGTTTTCTTTGACATCCCCCCCCCCCCCCCCCCAGGATTTGGCTAAGTTTCAGGTCAGAACTGGTTTGTTTCCCCAGACGATCTCTTACTTGTTTAGTTCAGGATGTGATCCCAATTTCCATGATCCTCCCTGCCAGGCTCAGCAGGTGCACCCAGCTGAGAGGGCTGCAGGGAAAACCCTCCTAAGAATGCAGAGGCCAAAGGCCTGGGTATAGTGACTCAAACCTGTTACCTAAGCATTGAGAGGCCTGCAGGGTAAAAAGCCCAAGCCAACTTGGAGTCAGAGAAAGACTTTTCTCAGCTAAATAAACCAGCAAATAGCTGGAGGTATATCCCAGTGGGTAGAGCCTTTGCCTGCCGTGTATGATGGATGGAGAGACAATTAGAGAAAGAGTTTTTCAAAGATCCTTTTAGCCTGAGGCAGGTGTCTAATCCTTTATGCCTCAGTGACCTCATCTGTGAAGACAGGATAAAGATAGCACCGGATTTACTGTGACAGCAAATCCACTGACACACTTATGGAAATGTCATAATGGATCCCATTATCATGCATAATGAATATTTACTAGTAAAAACATTTAAAATGCATTTACACATACAACATTCTTAGGATAAGGGCTGGTAACTGTACTAGTCAGCTTTCTGTCACTGTGACAAAGCCCCTGGCCATAATCAATTTAAAGACCAGAAAAGGTGCCGGGCATGGTGGCTCACACCTTTAATCCCAGCACTTGGGAGGCAGAGGCAGGTGGATCTCTGTGAGTTCGAGGCCAGCCTGGTCTACAGAGTGAGTTCCAGGACAGGCAGGGCTACACAGAGAAATCCTGTCTCGGAAACCAAAACCCAAATCTCTGTTCTTCCCCTCTATCTGTGTAGCACATGCACAAGTGAATGAGTGTGTGTGCCGTGTATGCACAGATGTGTGTACTCTCATAGGAGCAGGATTAGGACCGAGGATGCCAGGGGTCCTGCTCCATCACACTCTGCGTTGTTCCATTGAGGTACAGTCAGCAAATCTCAGCTACCTTCCTGTCTCCACTGGCCCCTGCCCCCACACACTTGGATGCTGGGGTCTCCACTCAGCTCCTGGTGCTTATAAAGCTCTGACCCACTGGGCCATCTCTCCAGTCCCCTCTCCTCTTTCATACTCAAGAAGGGGTCTCAAAGGAGTCTTGTGTAGCCCAGGATAGACTCAAACTCTCTGTCTAGCTAAGGATGACCTTTGGAGGAGCCTCCTGCCTCCAGTTCCTGAGTGCTGGGATCAAAGGCATACTTCACCAGGCCTGATTTTTCAATACTTTCCTTCTGACACACAAAAACTGTTTCAAGCTCATGTTGGCCTAGTTAAGACCAAAGTTTATATGACCAAACTTTAGTCAGGCTTCAGAAGCCTGGGAATTTGAATAGGCCCTAAACTCCAGGTCAACTTGCCCCAGAAACTATCACATACTACTCCCCTGGGTTTGGAAGTTCCCTAACTGTTACTAGGAGACTGTCACTAGGAGACCAAGTTCATTGTCCCCAGTATGGAGTTCCTCAACCTTTACCCAGCACCAACCAATGACTAACCAATGAAAGCACTGTTGCTTGATGATGCCTGATTCTGCCTTGCTGAAATCTGATCTGAGATTTTGCTCAGGGCCCTCTTCTTCTCCCTGCATGGGGAAGCTTTAAGGGTGACTCCAGCATGCTTGCTTGTTAGATAAAACCTCTTAGCCGGGCAGTGGTGGCGCATGCCTTTAATCCCAGCACTCGGGAGGCAGAGACAGGGTTTCTCTGTGTAGCTCTGGCTGTCCTGGACTTGCTTTGTAGACCAGGCTGGCCTCAAACTCACAGAGATCCGCCTGCCTCTGCCTCCCGAGTGCTGGGATTAAAGGCATGCGCCAAATTCAGGGGTCTTTTTCTTGGACCTAACAGCCTCTGTTTTTACAGAGGATTTCATCATAATTTTAAGGTTTCCCGATTCTTCGGGAGTAAGGTGGAATTTTAGTTTAGTTTAGTTATCTGTGTAGCTGCAAATTTAACCCAGGGTCTCTCTCACATGTGTTAGGCAAAATGCTCTCCAACTGAGCTCCATCCGTTAGAAGACAAGGCTATGATGTCGCTCAGTTGATAGCATCTAGTGTGCACCAGACCCTACAAAACTGGGTGTCATGTCTCACGTCAGCCAAACAGTACTAGGGAGATAGAGGCAGGAGGATCAAGAGTGTATGGTCGCCGGGCGGTGGTGGCGCACGCCTTTAATCCCAGCACTTGGGAGGCAGAGGCAGGCGGATCTTTGTGAGTTCGAGGCCAGCCTGGTCTACAAAGCGAGTCCAGAACAGCCAGAGATATTCAGAGAAACCCTGTCTCGAAAAACCAAAAAAAAAAAAAAAAAAAAAAAAAAGAGTGTATGGTCAATTCAGCTGTGCAGTGGTGGCGCACGCCTTTAATCCCAGCTGGAGGCAGAGTCAGGTGGATCTCTGTGGTTCAAGGCCAGCCCGGTCTACAGAGTGAATTCCAGGACAGCCAGGGGTACACAGAGAAACCCTGTAGCAGCAGCAGAAGAGGAGGAGGAGGAGGAGGAGGAGGAGGAGGAGGAGGAGGAGGAGGAGGAGGAGGAGGAGGAGGAGGAAGAAGAAGAAGAAGAAGAAGAAGAAGAAGAAGTCGTCAGGGCTGGAGAAATGGCTCAGTGGATAAGATCAGTTGTTGCTTCTACAGAGGACCTGGGTTTGTTTCCCAGCACCCACGCATACAAGTCACATTATAGAGACTGAGCAGGCTGTATTTAGGAGTGTATATGTATGCATATTACAACAATTAATAAAAAGAGAGCCCATGAATTTCAAAGAGAACAAGCAAGGGTATGTGGGAGGATGGAGGGAGGAAACGGAAGGGAGAAATGTAATTATATTATAATCTCAAAAATGAAGAAAACAAAAAGGGCAAAGGAAGAAAGTTCAAGGCTATCCTCAGCTACATGGCCAGCTGGAGCACAAGCTGCAGGAGACACCCACGACACGGCTTCCCCATGTCCTAGAACTAAGGACAAACAGAGACAGATTGTCTTAATAAACCAGAGTGTCCAAGTCATCCTCTGCTACATGGAGTTTAAGGACAGCCTGGGGTACAAGAGATCTTATCTTCAAGAGAAGACAAAAGGGGAGCAGAGGAGGGGGAGAGAGGAGGAGAGGAGGGCGGAGGAGAGGACCCAGTGGGTAAGTGGGGATAGGGAGCCCTCCACCAAGGTGTGCCAGCGCAGCCGGCACAAAACGGTGTTTGAAGATACTGTCGACCCACGCACCTGCCACGAGGGGACAGTGTTTGGAGGACCTTACCCAGAAGCACGTGTGCGCCGAGACGCGTCTCTTGTTTCCTATGGGAATAGCGCCTCCTAGCGGGAGACAGCTCCAGAATTCCGCCCTTGGCTCCTTCAGGCCAGTGTGATTTTGCAGGTCAAGGAAATGGTACTTTAAGTTCAAAATCCTGCAGACTTATCAGAGATGCTTATTTCAGCGGCTCAGAATTCTCTATGGAAGAGAAAAGCATATCCCTCCACCTGCCGTGCGGGGAGGCAGGACACTGCAAGTTTCTAGAGGTGACTCAAGGATGAAACCAGCTGTAGGGTACAGGCCAGTAAGTCCAAAGTCCAGCTCTCCGCAGGTGCAGGCAGGTGGATCTCTATGAGTTCGTAGCCAGCTTGGTTGACGTACCCAGTTCCAGGCCACCGGGACTACATAATGAGAGAGAGACAGGGAGAGAGAGAGAGAGAGAGAGAGAGAGAGAGAGAGAGAGAGAGAGAGAGAGAGACCATTCAGCTACATAGCTACTTCGAGGCCAACCTGGGCTACATGAGACTGTCTCAAAAATACAAATGAAGGATGAAAACGGTTTAGTCAGTAAAGTGTCTGCTTGCAACCATAAGGACCTGAGTTCAACTCTTAGAACATACATAATAAAGCCAGAGCATTGGCTGGCAAGATGCTCAGTGGGCAGGTGTGTTTCCCATCAACCCTGAGGACCTGAAATTGATTCCCAGCACCCACGTCATGGCTCACAACCATCTGTAACTTCAGTCTCAGGGGACCAAATGCCTTCTGGACTCTATGGGCACCACATAGAGCAGAGATAAAACATGCAGGCAAAACACTCATACACACAAAATATGGATAAACTTTTTTTAAGCTCAAGTTTTCATTAAATTGAATTGAAAAACAAAACAAAAAAAAACATAAAACAAAATGTTACCCTCGAAGCCCCTTTCTCATTCATTCCACCCTGGTTTTGTGAGTACCTATCGGGGCCAGGCTTCGGGGGCAGTGTGGTAGGACCATCCAGGGATCTCAATCCTTCCAGTGGTTTGTACTGAGCATTTTGGGTGGTTGGCCCTGGTGGCATATAGGACATATAAGATATATCTGCATCTGTGTCCTGCATGACCTCTCTGGAGGAGGAGCCAATAAGGGCTGGGTGGAGCACCTGTTTTCCTGCAAACTGTCAATCTTGTCCCAGCTTCCAACTGCTTTATTTTGCTCTTTGACATTTTTATTTCTATTATGTGCATGTATGTCTGTATGAGTTGTCTGCTATATGAATCCAGGGACCCACTGGGGCCACAAGAAGGCATCAGATCCCCTGGAGCTGGAGTTCCAGGCAGTTGTGAGCCCACTGGAGTAGGTGCTGGGATCTGCCTCCTGCCATCTGGAAGAACAGAGTATAGTGTTAAACACTGACCCATCTCTCCAACCCTTGTGCGGGGTAGTTTGTTTGTGACAGGGTCCTATATATAGCCCTTATGGTCTCATCTTCATAAAGACCCACCTGCCTCTGTCTCCCAAATGCTGGGATTAAAGGGGTGCACTACCATGCCCAGCCAGCTTCCTATTGAGATGTGATAAAAGTTTAGGGCTGAGCCAAGCAACTCAAGGAAGTATCCAGGCAATTAGGAAACAGCAAGTTGGGCTGGAGAGATGGCTCAGCCGTTAAAGGCTAGGCTCACAACCAAATATATAGGAAACAGCAAGTCAGCTTGAGTGCTCCTTGTATGGGGACTCAGCAGCCCAGGTTTAGGGAAGATGCTGACTTAAATGTTCAGAGAACCCCAAGTCTGTCCATTATGGCTGAAATACACATGCCACATTCTTTCTTGAAGAAACTCCTGTTTTTATTCAATGGCTTCTCAGCTATAAGTATGTCACAATCCAGGGCCTGGGGACTTGGCAGCCCTCCCTTCATATCCCTCTCCCTGGAAGACAGAAATAAGTTGATCTAAATTGCCTTCCGGATCTGTGCTCCCAGAGGGTGGTTGGAGGGGGCAGGAGAGATGTAGGACAGGTTGATCAGGGGTGAGACATGTCAGAAATAAGTATGTAGGCACCAAGGGACCTGGAGCTGGGGAAAGAAAGAACAAAGAAAGAGAAAAATCAGTCTGTGATCCACCCCTTTAATCTCAGCACTCGGAAGGCAGAGGCAGGCAGATCTCGGTGAGTTCAAGGCCAGCTTTGGTCTACAGAGTGAGTTCCAGGACAGCCAGGCTACAGAGAAACCCTGTCTCAAAAAACAACAAACACACAAAAATGACAACACAAACCAATGTTTTTGGGCAAGGCAAAATTTTTACTTCTGTAGAAAGGTGTGTGGCCCCAGTAGGCTGCCACCGGGTTTTTAAGATTCCAAACACAAAGAGTCCGGTCCCTCATGAGTGGTCAGAGCCGACTGCACACTACTAGGAATCAGCTAGTCCAGAGCAGCGAGGTTTCTATGGAGAAATGAAAGTTGAGCATATTTTGATTTCAAACAGTGCCGACCCTAGAGGAATTCAAATTTCTGGCAATTTGTTCTTCTTTACAATTTGTTTCCCAATGGAAGGGGTTTTGTCTTTTTTAACCCTTTGATAGAAAAGGCGGTGTATTTTATGTTTCCCATGCCCTGGAGCTGGAGCTATTGGAGGTGTAAGCTGCCAGGTGGGTGCTGGGAACTGAGCTCATGCCTTCTCCTAGAACAGTATGTGCTCAGAATTGTTGAGTACTGTTTCTTGTTGACTATTTCGAGTGCTGAGGTTAAACCCGGCCTTCCCCGTGCCGAGCACCTGACCACCGAGCTGCACCATCCTTATGGTTCCTTTCTCTTACTACCGGGGTAACATGAAGCATGCTCTTTCTTTGTTTTGTTTGTTTATTTGCTTGTTTTTGTTTTTTCCCCAAGACAGGGTTTCTCTCTGCCTCCCAAGTGCTGGGATTAAAGGTGTGCACCACCACGCCTGGCTTCGTCTTGTTTTTAAGACAGGTTCTCACTAGGCTGGCCTGGAACTCGCAGAGATTCATCTGCCTCTGCCTCAGGAGTGCTGGGATTAAAGGCATGGGCCACCATTCTCTGATACTTTTTATTTTTTGAGACAGAGTCTCATGTAGCTCAAGGTGGCCTTGAACTCACTATGTAGCTGAAGTTGACCTTGAACCCATGATCTTTCTGGCTGGTGTGTAGTGGCTTCCATAGGCAATCACAGACATTGAAAGGCTGCCAGGAGGATTGGCACAAGATATTAGATTCTGTCTCAAAAACAAACAAACAAACAAACAAGCCAGGACTAGTGAGATGACTTTGTGGGTAGATGCACCTGCCACCAAACCTGACAACCTGAGTTCCAGCCCTGGGACCCATGTGGTGAAAGATGGGAACTGATTCCTTCAAGTTCTCCTTTTACCTTCATGTCTCTGTGTGTGTGTGTCTTCTTTCATATATACATAAATATAAAAAAATTAAATCACAAACAAAATTCCTGGCAGCATTTGCATACACCAATGTTCTCATTTGTGTGGGGTGAGGTGGACATTGGAAGCCCTGCTCCTCAGTCTCCACCTTATTCTCTTAAGGCAGGGTCTCGTACTTGGTGGCTAGCAAGTGTGAGATTCCCATCTCTGCCCCTTCCTTCCTAGGGTCACAGGCACGGGGTGGCACGCAGTGCCTGGCTTTGATGTGGAAACTGGACATTTGAACTCAGGTGTTCGTGTTTGCATAGGAAGCTCTCTTACCCACTGAGCAGCTCCCCAGTGTGTCCCGCACTTTGACAAGTTGTTTTTTTTTTCCTCTATTTTGTTCCTTTCCCATCCTCTTCACTCCTCTCCTGTTCTTTCTTGGTTTTTCTTATTTTTTATCTTAGTGTGTGGGGGTGCAAGGGGCAGAAGAGAGTGTCAAGTTTTCCTCTATTGCATTTTTTTTTTTTTTTTTTTAGGTACTAGGCTTTCTCCCTGAACATGGAGCTGGTCCCTCAGCTAGATTGGAAGCCAGCAAGCCCCAGTGATCTCTCTGTGTCCGGCTGACTCAGAGGTGGGGTTACAGGTGTTTGGAGGGGTACCACAATCGTTAAATCTGTGTTAGAACCTGAACTCTGGGACCCATGTTTTGAAGCAAGTCATTTCTGTCCTCCTATACATTCCTTTCCTTCAATGTGTGTGTGTGTGTGAACCAATTTTCAGTAAATCTGGTCCTGGTTTGGTTTTGTTTTGTTTTCAGAGACAGGGTTTCTCTGTGTAATAACCCTGGCTGTCCTGGACTCACTTTGTAGATCAGGCTGGCCTCAAACTCACAGAGATGCACCTGTAATAAATATTTTTTATTTATAAACATTTATATTTATTAATACTTATCAATCACCTATAAAATACCTAAATCCTATAACCTAAACCTTATAATCTAAAATCTATAATCTATCTGAGAACACTCTAATACCTATCTAAAACACTTAACTAACACTATTTTAACTTTCTTAAAAGGATATCAATATTATTAGTGTAGGTTGGTGCAGGGTGACTTTGTTTACAGCAGTCCCATCAGGTAGTATCCTTTAAGTTTAAAGTCCATTGGGCCTTACTTTGCCAGTTCACAAGGCCAGTTTATTTCCGCCACCAAATTGTGGCTGGTTTATAAAGTCAGTCTGTTCCAACCGTCAAACTGAGGCTGGCTTTTTCCATCATCTGATCCTTGCCTCCACTGTCTCCTTGGCCTGAGTAAGCCTCACAGCTAACAGAAAGCCTCTCCAAACAGCTTCCGAATTTTGCTCACCTTTCTGCCTTTTTTTTTGGCGCTCTGGAGCCCCAAGTCAGGCGCCTTGAAGGAACTCTCTCTCTCAGCAAGTTTTATGTCATACCTTTGCATCAGGCTATCGTAGCCTAAATTCGGTTAATGGCGTACCTTGCTTTGTGCATCTCCAGCATGACTTCTCAGTCAGTGAGGGCAGGAGGAAGAGAGTGGCCTCATGGAGCCTCTGTCTTATATACCGCCTTATCTCATGATTCTTGGCGGAAGGTCCAAAGTCTCTCATGATTTCCAGCAGTCTCATTTCCCGTGGCAATGGACATCACTGTGTGGCTTGCATGGTTTCTTAGCCATGCCCCTTCAACAGGGCAGTTCGTGTTTCCATCTCAGCAATCTCAAAGGACAACCAGTTCAACTCCCTATAAGCTACCAGATGCTAAGCTGAACTGCCTACTAATTTCACTAAAATGGTCTAACTTCTACCACATCCACCTAGCTCTGGCTCCCGAGTGCTGGGACTAAAGTTGTGCACTACTGTGCCAACTCCAACTTTTAGACAAAAACATAGGCTTTTGTTTTGAAAATGAAAATTTCTCATCTCAGCCCATTGTGGTTGTGATCCTGTAATCACTAAATTCAAGGCCAGCCTGGTCTACATAGTGAGTTCCAGAACAGTCAGGACTACCAGAGACCCTGTCTCAGGAACAAACAAACAAATTCAAGGTCTGAGCCTGTAAAATGATTGTCACACAAGCATGAGGACTTGATTTGGGATACCTAGAACCCGTAAGGTGGATGGAGAACCACAAGTTGTCTTCAGACCTCCACATCTGAGCTGTGGCTTACCTGCTCCCCCAGTCCCAAATGAATAAAAGAAATAATTTAAGAAGTGGAAGTTGTAAACTAAACGAAGACACCAACATCAATCCCAGCACTGGGAAGGCAGAGGCAGGCAACTCTCTTATGAGTTCTAAGAGCAGCCTGGACTATGTTATGAGTTCAGGAATGACCACACATTGACCACAAGAACACCAGACTCAGATTGATGGAAGTTTATTGAATGCTTAACCAAGACTGATCAGTCGGGAAACCCAATCCTGGATTCGGGAACCAGGAGTGAGTCCTGAGTTGTTTTTAAAGGGAAAAATCATAACAAAGCAGGAAAAAATCAACTCTCTTTATACCCAGATCACAGGGACCCCAAAGACCACCAAGGAGCTGATTCTGATGCAAATCACACAAAGGTCTTTATTACAAGCTCGAGCAAGGATCTCACCATCATCAACACAGTGGATCTAAATGAGAGCCCCAAGCTCAGGGAAAGCAGGGCTTTTATAGAGTAAACAGCACACTCAGCATTTTTTTCATACATGTAATCTTCTGATTGGTTAGTATTTCAAACTTGTTTTTATGGCTTGAACAGGAAGAAACAGTTACAATACAGTTGCAAAGGTCAGCCCCTGTGATGGTTGAGTCATTTATCAGTAAGACCACCTGGCCCTCTTAGAGAAACACAGGCTTCCTCTAATTTGCTGTTGCTAAGGCCTTATCTGTGGTTTCCTTCCTGGAGCAGGGAGACAGGGCAGATGGGTTGGTATGTGCAACAGCTTGCATCCAAGAACTAGGTGAAAGGTTGGAGTGTGCAGGGACTGACATTCAAAACGGAGTCATAGTGGTCTCACACTCTATTCCAGGTACATTGTGTTCAGCCAACCAAGAAGAACCAATTCTGTTCCAGGGACACTGTGCCTAGGAAGCTAGACAAAGCATTTTAAGCTGATTGGCTGGGAGTTAGAGTTTGGGAAACTTGGGTGTTTTCCAGTTCCCCACCATTCTGGGAGAAAGGAACATACATCATTAATTCAAGCAGAACATTCAACAAAAGCTATTCTTATGTCAGGCCAGCAGAGCCTGAGAACTTTAACTTAGTTTCACCTTATGACTAAGATGAAGACTAAAGACAAATATGGTGCAGTTATGCTAGACAGGAAGGCCTGGACATGTCTGGACGTGTCTCAATGTTGGTGAGCCTTAGCAGACTACATAGTGAATTCCAGGACACAGCCTGAACACATAGTGAGACCCTATAAGACAATAAACTAACGGATTTAGCAGAAGAAAAACAGAAGAAGCCATCTTTTCACAGCTGTAATCACAGAGCTGAAGATAGGGTGTGGGGACAGTTGCTCCAAGATTTCTGCTTCTGCATATGCATCTCCCATCCTTCCTCCATTTTGTAGCCATTACAGGAAGTTAGAGAACAGAGGCTTCCTATTGGTGCATCATTATAGGAAGTCATTGTAGGTGATTCTGGGAAATGTAGTACTCCAGCTGGGCAAAGGGCAAGGCAGGAGTTATTGATTGAGACGGGCGTAAATCACACACGATTAGCCAAAAGTTTCAGCGTACAAAACTGCCTTTTCTCTGCCTCTTCCTTTCCAGACTGTAGAACAACGACCACAGATGAGGACCCCATTACCGTTACCAGGTATGGAGGTCTGCTGTCCTCTTCTGACCCTGGCGGCACATATGGTGCACATATATTCATGCAGACAAAACACTCATAGACATAAAAGCAAATCTGTAAAATAACTTTAAAACATCTGCATGAGGAGGTGTGCACTGTGTGCCACTGCACACATGTGGAGGTCAGAGGACAACCTACAGGAATAGAAACTTGAGAACTGTCTCAACTTCCACCGTGAGGGTCCCAGGGATTGAACTCACATCGGACTTGGAAGCAAGCCCCTTTACTCACTGAGTCATTTCACTAGCTTCTTCCAGCTTGACTTTGGTTTGGATATCTCTCTCTCTGCAGCTGCCGGGAATTCTTGCCACTTTACTGCTGTTCATCAAGCTGGGCTGACAAAGTCTGGAAAAGGAGAGGACCCGAGTCCACCTGGCTGCTGGAGACTGAGTTTTATTTTCTGGGGCATTCATTGCTCTTTTGGGGAAAATCATTAAAATACCAAAAACCCCTATCTGTCCCTTTGTCTTTCTTGGCTTTTGATATTAACTCGAAACAGCTAAGTGTAACAGTGTGTGTGAGTCTAGGTTTGTGATAAGGCTGGGTGCTTTTTTTTTTTTTTTTTTTGGTTTTTCGAGACAGGGTTTCTCTGTGTAACAGCTCCTGGACTCACTTTGTAGACCAGGCTGGCCTCGAACTCGCAAAGATCCGCCTGCCTCTGCCTCCCGAGTGCTGGGATTAAAGGCGTGCGCCACCACACCCGGCTTGCTGGGTACTTTTTAGTAGATTGATTTGATGCAGGGCAGGAAGCGAGCTGCGTTTTTGTGGCTGACTTGTGGCGTGCCAGAATGCCCCTCTGTGGTTAAACATCTCTGAAGCTGAGGTTGCTCCTCCTTGGTAAAACTAAGGCACCAGGCATTCTCCCACTGTGTGCACTGGCAGAGGATTTGAATCTTCAAAAGGCCTGATGTTATTACAATATCGTTTGCATGTGTTAGGTTTTGATTTTTGTTTGTTGTTATTTTGTTTTTGTTGTTCTTTTTTTTTTTTTTTTTTTTTGAGACAGTCTACTATGTAGTCTGGGCTGGCTTCAAACTCACAGATGTCCACATGACTCTATCTGCTAGGTTCAACAGGCCAGGCTCTCACTGTGTTTTGACATCCCTTCACTTTTATGGGGGATATATTCCGTTATGGGTTCAGGAATAGCTGCACATTGACCATTCGAACACCAGGCTCAGACTGATGGAAGTTTATTGAATGTTGAACAAAGACTGACCAATCAGGGACCCAGTCAGGATTTGGGAACCAAGACTGGGACCCTGAACTGTTCTCAGAGTGAGTTTTTTTTTTTTTTTTTTTTTGGTTTTTCGAGACAGGGTTTCTCTGTGTAGCCCTGGCTGTCCTGGACTCACTTTGTAGACCAGGCTGGCCTCGAACTCACAAAGATCCGCCTGCCTCTGCCTCCCAAGTGCTGGGATTAAAGGCGTGCGCCACCACCGCCCGGCTCAGAGTGAGTTTTTAAAGGGAAAATTCATAACCAAGCAAGAACAATCAATTCTATTCCATGCACATTGTGGCTAGGTAGCTAGACACAGCATTTTAAGCTGATTGGATGGGAGTTAAGGTAGGAGAAACTTGGGGGCTTTGCAGTTCCCCACCATTCTGGGAGAAAGGAACATAGTAGGGTGTGGTAGAAGTTAGGCCTTTTTAGTGAAATTAGTATGCAGTTCAGCTTAGCATCTGGCACCACAAGAAGGATCTTGGCGTCCCTGTAACTTGCTGAAATGCACAAAGCCCAGTTGAGACCAACACGAATTGCCCCATTGAAGGGGCATGGCTAAGAAACTGCACAAGCCACAGATGACATCGGTTTGTAACAGAATATTTTTATTTATCACACTTTTATTCATTTAATTTATTTATTTATTTTTGGTTTTTCGAGACAGGGTTTCTCTGTGTATCCCTGGCTGTCCTGGACTGTCTGTAGACAAGGCTGGCCTTGAACTCACAGAGATCCTCCTGCCTCTGCCTCCCAAGTGCTGGGATTAAAGGTGTGTGCCACTATGCCTAGATCACACTTACATTTATTAATACTTATCAATCACCCAATCACCTGTAAAATACCTAAATCCTATAACCTAAACCCTATAATCTATAATCTATCTAAAACACCTCAATATCTAAGAACATTCTAATATCTACCTAAAAACATTTAACTAACACTATTTTAACTTTCCTAAAAGGATATTAATATTCTTAGTGTAGGTCTGTGCAGGGTGACTTGGTTTATGGCAGTCCCATCAAGTAGTATCTTTTTTTTTTTCTCTCTCTTTTTTTTTTTTTTTGGTTTTTCAAGACAGAGTTTCTCTATGTAGCCCTGACCTGGACTCGCTTTGTAGACCAGGCTGGTCTCGAACTCACAGAGATCCACCTGCCTCTGCCTCCCAAGTGCTGGGATTAAAGGCGTGCGCCACCACCACCCGGCAAGTAGTATCTTTTAAACTCAAAGTCTGTTGGCTTGATTTATAGCAGTCCCAATAACAATATCTTTTAAGCCTACAGTCAATTGGGGCTTATTTTGCCAGTTTGTAAGGCCAGTTTATTACCACCACCAAATTGTGGCCGGTTTATAAAGTCAGTTTGTTCCAACTGTCAAATTGGGGCTGGCTTCTTAAACTTTGCAGCCCAGAGCTGTTAGCATTTAGGCCTGCATGGATAGGAAGGTATCTTGAGGCTCGGGAGTCCAGGAACCACACAGCTCTTTTAGGTGGGTCAGTGTCCCAGTGGAAGGGCATCCTGAGACTCATAAGCCCGGGAACCACACAGCTCAGAGAGGAGGCTTCCTCAGCAGAGAGGTTGCAGCTCACAGGGAAGAGTTTCCTCAACCCCAGCTGAGCTGAGGAGCCCGAGCCTGAGCTCTGCTCCTTCTCCAGTGTCTTTTCTTCTTTGCTTCTTCCAGATGAAAGTCTCAGCAGACAGCAAATCTCATAAAAGAGATTTATTGGAGGGCGAGGAGAGACGAATCCAGGGTGTGGCTGCCCCTGTTCCAGGGAGTAGGCAGTAGGGATGAGGAAAGTGCAGGGCTTATATAGGGGTTTTGGGGGAGGGGTGTGGCTTTCTAGGTCAAGGATTTCCAGAGTGAGGATTGGTGGACCTTCAAGTCCTGGGATTGGTGGGTTTCCCTGTGCTGTGATTGGCAGATTTCTTTTGTTCAGATTTTTCACCTTAAATTAGCATAATCTGGGAAGAAGATGATCTTTGTGACAGTTACAGAGTTTGGAAATGTTATGACAGAGAGGTCTGGGGGAAGGCTGGGCTGCTGAAGTTCCTCAGACTGGGGTCTGGTCGCTTTTTTCCCTTGTCCTGAGGATTTACAAAGCTTACAAAGTTGCCAAGATTACAAAAGACATCCATGGCAGGAAAGCCTTTCCCCCCCCAGTATGAATGGCTGACAGAGACCGGAGAGGAGGTACTGCCTCTCTTGACAGTGGTAGGCTGAGGCAGGGAAGATGTCATCACCGTGGACAGCTCCCCTAGTTGGCAGCAGGCTGAGGGCAGGACAGCTCCTGGGTCAGCAGCCCTATTATTCCGACAGTTGAGCCAGGAGCCGCCATTTTGACCGCTCCAGCCACACAGGCTGGGGTGGGAAAGGGGGCGCTGACAGTCTTGGCAGTATGCTTTTGTGGCATGCTGTGTAGAGCCTGACTAAATCCATCTTGAAAAAGGATTCCATTTTGTATTTAGTTTGACTCAGAGCTGACCTCTAGTTCCAGAACAACAACAAAAATGAACCCGACCTTGCATTCCAGGAGCATTCCCTCCTCATCACTGGACAGCTCACTCTGAGAAAGCACCCAAGAAGTCTAAACAAACTTTCTGGTGGTCAAGCTGACCTCAGCTGGTTAGTCAGTAACAACGAGCCAATCAGAAATGGACATGACTAGTTAACCAAATGTCATCCAATCATATGACTAACAAAACCTGTTTCTTTGTCTTAGCCCCTATATAAACCCTGTATTTTTGGAGTTTGAGGCTCTCAACTCAAACCACTGCATTGGTGAGCCTTGAGAGTCCAAGCTCTGATCTTGAATAAACAACCCTCATGCATTTACATCGGAGTTGGCTCCTGGGTAGTCTTTGGGGTCTTGAGAACCGGGTAGAACAGCTGCTCAGGAACTGTACTGACACTTTGGGGGGGGGCACAGACCATTTTGATGAATTGCTGCTGCAGCTACTTTGATCACAGCCATTGTGGCAGCTTTGATCATGGCCGCAGCAGCTGCATTGGGACTACATGAGCGGCTTCTGAAGGTCGCTCACCTCTTTGTCCTCTTGGCAAACTGGAGCTCCAAGTCAGATGCCTTAAAAGACTCTTTCAGCAGGTTCTATGTAAATTCGGTTAATGGCATACCTTGTTGTGCCCTTCCCCAGTCTGAATTTCCAGTTGGTGGGGGCAGGAGCAAGAGGGGAAATCATGTGGAGTCCTTGGCTTATAAATCATCTTATTTCTTGAACTTTGGCAGAAGGTCCAAAGTCTCTCAAGATTTCTCAGCAGTCTCATTGCTGTGGTAACCAACATTGTCTTCGAGGCTTTTGTGGGTTTTTTTTAGCCTCGCCCTTACAACAGGGCAGTCCGTGTTTCCATCATGGTAATCTCAGGGGATGCCAGTCTTGCCAGTCCAAAATCCCTATGAGTTGCCAGATGCTAAGCTGAACTGTCTACTGATTTCACTAAAAAAGGCCTAACTTCTACCACATGGGTTACCATGAGAAGCCACACCGCTGGATATTGTGAGAAATCTTGTGGGCCCTCAAGACTGCCAAGGATCACGAGATGATGCAATGTATAAATCGGAGAGCTCCTTGCAGCCTCTCGCTTCGTCCTCTTATCCTCATGAGCAGAGAAGACACGCTGGAGAAACGCACAGAAAGGTACGGCATACTCAAGCCATTAGGCCACAATGGTCATAAACTGAAAGGCAGGGTCCAAGACAGAAAGACTTTTCACTGCACGTTAGCTGGAGAAAGACCCTTTGCTGTAACTGAGCCTGTTAAGGCTGGTAGCAAAGGAGGTCAGAGTTTGGAAGCCACCTGGAGAAGCTTTAGGCCGTGAAACCTACACGGGCTGAGGAAACTATAGACATGAGTCTCGGCTGATGGACGAGGCCTACTTCAACCTAGCAGCTGGAACGGACTGAATTTTACAAGCTGGTCACAATCTGGTGGTTGAGGTAAATTTGCCATATGAACTGGCAAAGTTAGGTCCAATGGATGCTAAGCTTGAGAGGAGCTGCCTTTGGGACTGTAGTATTTACATTACTAAAACCAAGTTACCCCACACAGACCTATGCTAAGGCTATTATTATCCTTTTAAGAAGGTTAATATAGGGTTAGTTAGGTGTTCTTAGGTATTAGGGTGTTCTTAGATAACTATTAGATTTTAGGTATTAGGTTATAGGATATAGGTGTTTGTTGAGTACTAATAAATATAAGTGTTTCTGTTACAGAAAATTTTTCTGGTATTATGGTTTTGTTTAGGTTGAACATACATCATTAATTGAAGCTGAACACATAACAAGTATTGAATTGTAAATAAAAGGCCATTTTATGTCAGGCAGGCAGAGACTGAGAACTTGAACTCAGTTTCATCCCTTGATCAAAATGGAGGCTAAAGGCAAGATGGCTACAGGTATGCTAAAAACTAAAGTAGATCCCCACAGAAGGAAGTATACCAAAAGGAGATCCAATCCAACATGATTTCAGAGTGAAAAAGGGTCACCTTCTCCCACGACTATGTCACCTGTAATGTTAGTGACCAGGCACCTACACTGCCAGCCCAAAGGGACCAGTGATAAGACAAATCATCACCAACTGCTTGTCGCCACAAGTCCCATACCCACCTTCTATGCATTGCTACATTCTCCTACAAAAGCCTGCTACTCTTCCAGTCTTCTCCACCTCCACCCAGGGGCCTCTGTACCCCCATCCCCTCCCCTAATAAAACCTCCCATGTGAGATCTGTACCATGGTGTGACTTTATGGATTCCTCCACATAGGTCTGTCATTTGGTGCGGTGGGTAGGCTCTCCCAGCATGTAGCTTCGCCCCCCACAGAGGGGAGCACAAATGCTGGGATCCTATCTCCAGGCCGCTGTTACAGGCTCACATTCCTGCCATGGGATTTCGGGATTTCTCCACCCACCACCAGCTGATTGGTGAGTTATCGCTACCTGGCCTGGGTAAACGATTCTCTGAACTTGAGGGGCTGACTGTTAATAGTCCGGCACCCCTCTGATGTTCTTGGGAGTAAAGGTTCCCCTGTCACTGCCTTACAGCTATGGCCTGCCCTTCTTGCCAACCCCACTACAGAAGATATTCTCCCTTTGGGGAGCCTTCACTCCCCTACCAGCCTTGGACACTCTGTCTCATCACCAGACACCAGCACTGGTCTAACCTTGTGATGTCACAACCTGGTTAGATAGCTTGTTCTCAACGTTTGCCCCTGGCCCCTGCCTAACCTCGTCATGACCTGATTACAGTTTGTACCACCGGTTCTGCTTTTGCCTCTGGGATGCCTTGGGCTTAGGCCTTCCGGCTTTTTCCTCCCCCATGGGAACTGTATCTTCTTTGTCTGTTCCTCTAGACTCCCCACTAGGATGTCTCTTGGAGAATCTCAGACCCCTACACCAACATCTGATTTAAAGGGTTCTAAACTTACATGCCTTTGTGGTCAGAGTTGGCCCCAATATTCTTTAGATGATGAATCCAAATGGCCACTTAATGGCATTTTCCATCCCATTATTATAGTGGATCTTTACAATTTTTGCCTGCACTCCGGTAAATGGAAAAAGATTCCATATAGTGAATCTTTTTCTTTTTTTTTTTTGTTTTTTCGAGACAGGGTTTCTCTGTGTATCCTTGGCTGTCCTGGACTCACTTTGTAGACCAGGCTGGCCTCGAACTCACAAAGATCCGCCTGCCTCTGCCTCCCAAGTGCTGGGATTAAAGGCGTGCGCCACCACCGCCCGGCGTGAATCTTTTTCTTATCTAAGCTCTAAACCTTCCCTTTGCTCATTCTGTTCTCCAACTCGGGTCCTTTTAGCCATGAAACATCACCCAGATGAAACTTCTGCTATCCTCCATCCTGCTAACGAGCTTTTACCGCCCTCAACCTACGGGACCCTCCCTCCCTCCAGCTTCTTCAGCCTTCTCTCCTCCTTCCCAGGCAATGGGCCGCTCTAGCCATCCCACTCTGGCACCCACCCTCACCCCACCAACAACTTTTAGTTCCCCCATTACTCGCTCTCACTCTACCAAAACTCCCTCCTCCTGCCTCCTGCCTCCTCTTCCACCCAGCCCACCCCAGTCTTCCTTTATGGGAATTTGCCTGGGTGGATGGCCTGGTCAGAGTTCATGTTCCTTTTCTTTCATTGGACTTTCTCAATTAGAAAAAAGACTGGGATCTCATATCTCTAGCTCCTCCACTTTCATGAAAGAATTTCAATATTTACTCAGTCTGATAGTCTCACCTTCCACGATATATACATAATTCTCACTAATAACCTACTTCCTGAGGAACTCAGGAGAATTTTGGAACAAGCTATTTAGCTCATGCAGACGGAATACATCACACTTATGCAGGACACCCGATTGGGTCTGAGGCAGTCCCCGATCAGGATCCCCAACAGAATTACAATACCCCAGATGGCATTTTAGCTAGAGATAGATTTACCACTTGTCTTCTGGCTGGTCTCTATAAGGCTGTCCTTAAACCAGTAAATTATGAAAAACTCCAAAAGGTCATCCAGGACAAACAGGAAAACCCGTCTCAATTTTTAGAATGCCTTACAAAGGCCCTCTTACAGTATACAAATCTAGACCCCCCCCCCAAAAAAAAAACCCAGAGGTAAATAACTCCTGATGCCCTATTTCTTTTCCCAGAACTCCCCAACATTAGAGCCAAACTTAAAAGCTTGGAGAGGGGACCGGTAACTCCACAGGCAGAAGTCCTAGTGCTGGCTTTTAAGGTGTACCATGGGAGAGATGAGAAAGCCCACAGAAAAAGTATCAAATGCTCATCAATGCCGTCTAACCGGCTCTGGCAACTTCCTGGGCTCCTTTGCTTCCTAAGGGAGGACTACCAAGTTCCTGCTTCAAATGAGGTCAGGAGAGTCACTGGGCCTGGGCCTGCCCTAATCCCTCAAGGCACTGGAGCTGTGTCCAAAGCGCTATCAAGAAGGACATTCGGGGCTGGACAGATGGCTCAGTAGTTAAGAGCACTGACTGTTCTTCCAGAGGTCCAGAGTTCAATTCCTAGCAACCACATGGTGCTCCCAACTATCCATAATGAAATCTGGTTCCCTCCTCTGGCCTCCAGGTATATCTGCAGACAGAACATTGTATATATAATAAATAAATAAATCTTAAAAAAAAAAAGAGGGTCATTGGGCTGTTGGTTGTTCTCAAGTCCCTTGTGGCACAGGGATGTCACTCCCAGATCTTCTCCTAGGCCTGGCCATGGATGACTGAAGGGACCTGAGCTCCCTTGACCCAGCCACTGTCATTGCTAACAGGGGGCCCCGGGCAGTGATCATGGTATCAGGGTGACCCATCTCCTTCTTTCTGGACACTGGGGCCACTTACTCAGTCCCATAGGAGTTTGGGGGACCCACCTCTCCTTGTTTCCCTATTGTGGGGGTAGGGGGGACAGCCTTACAAACCTCGTCAGATGTCACCACTCAATTGCATTTTCAGGGGAGTTCCTCTCGCTCATTCTTTTCCAGTGGTGCCAACCTGTCCCATCCCCTTATTGGGAAGGGATCTCCTAGCCAAAGTGGGAGCTTCTATTTCCTTTGCTCCCCCCCATTCACCTGACTCCAAACTCACCAATAGCCCCTCTCCTCCTTCTCCTAGGCACCCAGAATACTGGTCTAGCAGGTTTTTCCTTTACCAGCCTCTCAGGTGGATCCCCAAGTCTGGGATATCCAAAACCCCCTATTGCTAAACACCATTTCTCCATTGTCACCCAATTACAGGACCCTAACTGGTATATCATCACCCAAGCTCAGTACCCACTCTTTCTTCAAAACCTCAGGGGACTCAAGACCATCATTTCTGATCTCCTAAGAAAAAAACTTCTTCCAACCACCTCTTCCCCTTTTAACACTCCTATACTGGTAGTTAAGAAGCCCAATGGAACCTACAGCTTAGTTCAAGAACTCCAGCTCCTCAACTCTGCAGTGGTTTCTTTCTACCCTGTCATGGCTAGCCCTTATACACTCCTTTCCACTGTCCCCTTGGGGACCTCTCATTTCTCAGTCCTGGATCTTAAGGACACATTCTTCTCTATCCCCCTTGACATCCAGTCACAAAACATTTTTGCTTTCACCTGGACTGATCCTGACACCTACTCTCTCCTCAACTCACCTGGACTGTCCTGCCTCAGGGGTTCCAGGACAACCTCCACCTACTTGACCTGGCCCTGTCCTCTGATCCACTCTCTTTGTCTCTCCCTGAATCTAAACTTATACAGTAAGTAGATGACTTTCTCCTCTGTAGTCCATCCTTATAGATCAGCCAGACTAACGCCTCTGATCTCCTAAATTTGTCCAGCCGGGGCTACAGTTTCACCTTCTAAGGTCCAATTGTCCACCTCTCAGGTCACCTACTTGGGACTAACAATTACTCCAACTCACAAAGACATTACCTTAGATAGAAAACACTGAATCCAGTCTCTAACAGTCCCCTCTACTAAAGAGGAGACTTCATCATTCCTAGGAATAGCTGGCTTCTTACACTCCTGGATCCCTTCCTTCTTCCTCCTTGCTCTCCCCTTATATGAAGCAGCCTTAGGCCCCTCACATAAGCCCCTCCTCAAACCTATCACTAACCCCTTTCAGAAGCTCCAACAGGCCCTCCTTCAGGCCCCAGCCTTGCACCTCCCAGACTTACCCCATCCCTTCTCCCTCTATGTAAGAGAAAAAGAGGGGTGTGGCCTCGGTGTCCTAGGCCATCACCTGGGGCCCTCCTTTGCACCTGTAGCATGCCTGTCAAAGACATTAGACCTGACCACCGTGGGATGGGCACCCTGCATTCGTGCTTTAGCTGCTCCTGAGCTCCTTATTTGAGAATCAAAAAACAAAAAACAAACAAACAAACAAAAAAACGAGCTTTTAGGTCACCTACCACTATCTTCTCTTCTCACAACCTGTTCCAGCTCTTTTATTTATTTATTTATCTTTTATTCCTTCAAGTTACATCTCCATCGCAATCTGCTCCAGCTCTTAACATATATAAAGACTGACAAACTCCACCTCCCTCCAGGGTTCTGTCTCTCCAGGTGGCCACTCATAGAAGATTCTACTCTTACTTTCCAATCATGCCCACCTCTCAATATCTCAAATCTTTTCCTGGATCAAACACTGACTAATCCCTACTTCATTCTTGCATTGAAACTTTAGAGGAGCTATTGCCCCACCCCTCACACATACAGGAGGGCACACTGCCTTGGGCCCCTCTATATCTGATACACAGATGGCAGCTCCTTTATACATGAAGGATCAGAAAAGCTGGCTATGCCATAGTGTCAGATACTGAGGTGTTTGAGGCACAGGACCTCTCTGCCCACACCACTAATCAGCAACTCAAACTAATAGCTCTTACTTGTGCCTTCCAATTGGTGCATGGACAGTCCCAAAATATCCACATCTACACAGACTCTAAATATGCCTTGCATATTCTCCTGTCCCACAATGCCATCTGGAAAAAGCTTGGGTTACTTACAATGAAAGGAGGATCAATAAATAATGCAGACCAATTATGGCCATGCTAGAAGCCTCTTATCTCCCCACAGTTATTGGAATTATCTACTACCAGTGTGGTAGAAGTCAGGTCTCCTTAGTGAAATTGGTAGGCAGTTCAAATTAACATATGGCAGCACACAGGGAGGAGCTTGGCATTCCTTTACTTGTTGATCTGGATGGAGCCAGTTGAATGATATGCCCTGTTGAAAGAGCATCGTTAAGAAACCTCACAAGGGCTGGAGAGGTGGCTCAGAGGTTAAGAGCACTGGCTGTTCTTCCCAAGGTCCTGAGTGGTGGCTCACAGCCATCTACACTGAGATCTGCCCGGGCATATATGTAGAGCAAATACTGTATACATAATAAATAAATAAACAAACAAACAAACAAATAAATAAATAGATGTTAAAAAAAAAAAAACTCACAAGCCACGCAGATGACGTCATTTGCGGTGAGAAAATCATGGACCCTCGATACCATAGAGGGTAGAATGCCATAGAGACTCCATATAAGCCAGAGATCTATGTGTTCTCACTCTCTTCTTCCTCCTGCCCTCTTTGACTGAGAGGCCACATTGAAGAAGAGCACTGTAAGGTGCACCATTAACAGAATTTAGACTGCTATGGCCCAAGGCAAAGGCATAGCATTCTTGAGGCCCTCAGAGTGCTGGAAAAGTGATTGAGGAAAGCGGAGTTACAAAGCTGCTTGGAGAAGCTTGGGACTGGTCCGGGCCAAAGAGACCTTGGAGGCGAATCTTAACTGATTGAAAAAGCTGCCTTCTAGCCGGGCGGTGGTGGCGCACACCTTTAATCCCAGCACTTGGGAGGCAGAGGCAGGTGGATCTTTGTGAGTCCGAGGCCAGCCTGGTCTATAAAGTGAGTCCAGGACAGCCAGGGCTACACAGAGAAACCTTGTCTCGAAAAACCAAAAAAAAAAAAAAAAAAAAAAGAAAAAGCTGCCTTCATTTGGCAGTTGGGACTGACTGATTTTATAAACTGGCCACAATTTGATGGTGAAAATAAACTGGCCTTAAGAACTGGCAAAAAAAAAAAAAAAGGGCCCAATGGACTTTAAGCTTAAGAGACTCCCTGATGGGACTGCCATAAACCAGGCCATCCTACACGGACCTACACTAAGAATATTAATATCCTTTTAAGAAAGTTAAAATAGTGTTAGTTGGATGTTTTTAGGTAGACATTAGAGTGATCTTAAATAGATACTGGGGTGTTTTTGAGATAGATTATAAATGATTAAGGTTTAAATTATAGGATTTAGGTATTTTATAGGTGATTGGTAAGTATTAGTAAATATAAGTGTGTTAAAAAAATATTCTGAGGGCTGGAGAGGTGGCTCAGCGGTTAAGAGGACTGTCTGCTCTTCCAAAGGTCCTGAGTTCAATTCCCAGCAACCACATGATGGCTCACAACCATCTATAATCGGATCTGGTGCCCTCTTCTGGACTGCAGGCAACATGCAGACAGAATACTGTATACATAATAAATAAATAAATAAAATATTTAAAAAAAATATTCTGTTCCATACTGGTCTCACCAGACTGACAATTCCATCATTTCTAAGGGGAAAAATGGGCAGACGAGGCAGCTAGAGCAACAGCACTTGGAGGCCCAGACTGGTTTCACCCACCACAGGACATCCTTGCAGTGTAACCCATATGCCCCCCTATCAACCCGTGGCACTCATCAAATTCTGTCCTGTCTACACTAGCTCTTTCATCCTAATAGCCAAGCCTTATCTCACTTTGTTAAAACCACCTACAGCCTACCTCTGAGGACTTGTGTGTCTTAAGGTCTATTACTGCCTCTTGTAAAATCTGTGAGACCCCAACTCCAGATATCGTAGCCCCCCATTTTCCTACCCACCAGGCTCCCTCCTTGGGACCTGGCAACTTGACTTCACCCACATGCCCATAGTCAAACATGTCAGGTACCTCCTGGACCTGGTGGGCCCCTTCTCACGATGGGTGGAGGCTTTCCCCACCTACAACAAAAGAGCTCAGATGGTCTCTGATCTCTGCAAGATCATACTCTGATTTAGAATCCCCGTCTCCCTTCAGTCAAACAATGGTCCTGAATTCACCTCTCAGGTTTCCCAAACCCTATCCAAAGCCCTCAGCATCCCTTGGTATTTTCATATCCCGTATCACTCCATCCCCAGTCCTCAGAAAAGATAGAAAGAACTAATCACTCCTTAAAAAGCATCCTTGTCAGCTGGGCGGTGGTGGTGCACGCCTTTAATCCCAGCACTCGGGAGGCAGAGGCAGGCGGATTTCTGTGAGTTCGAGGCCAGCCTGGTCTACAAAGCGAGTCCAGGACAGTCAGAGCTACACAGAGAAACCCTGTCTCAAAAAAAAAAAAAAAAAAAAAAAGCATCCTTGTCAAACCGTCACAGGAACTTTACCTCGACTGGGTAAAGTTCCTGGTGCTGGCCCTTTTCAGGCTATGAAACGTAACAGTGCATTTTTATTTATCAAACATATATTTATTAATACTTAACAATTACCTATGAAAGTTCCTAAATCGTAAAACCCAAACCCTAACTCTAAAACCTAATCTAAAACACCCTAATACCTACAGAACAAACACTTAACACTAACCTAAAGTTTCTTTTTTTTTTTTGGTTTTTTTCGAGACAGAGTTTCTCTGTGTATCGTTGGCTGTCCTGGACTCACTTTGTAGACCAGGCTGGCCTCGAACTCACAAAGATCCGCCTGCCTCTGCCTCCCAAGTGCTGGGATTAAAGGCGTGCGCCACCACCGCCCGGCTGTAACCTAAAGTTTCTTTTTTGTTTTTTTTTTTGTTTGTTTTTTTGTTTGTTTTGTTTTTCGAGACAGGGTTTCTCTGTGTAGCCCTGGCTGTCCTGGACTCAATTTGTAGACCAGGCTGGCCTCGAACTCACAAAGATCTGCCTGCCTCTGCCTCCCAAGTGCTGGGATTAAAGGCGTGCGCCACCACTGCCCGGCCTAAAGTTTCTTAAAAGGATATTTTCTTAGATTAATTCTCTGGGCGTGAGTCTGTATGGGTGGTTTATTTCTGCCAAGTCTTTCAGTCTTATAGTCTGTGAGTCTTATTCATCAGATCCTAAGATCAGTTTATAATCAGTCAAGACTTGTCTCTGAGGTCCTAGGTCCAAATAATTCACAATTGGAAGCCCCTCCAAATTGCCTCCATGTCTGCCACTTGCTCACCGTTTCTGCATCCTTGGCACTCTTGTTCTGGCTCAGGTGCTCTGGAACTCCAAAGTCTGCAGCAGCTTTCTGAGTTGGACCAAAATGGTCCACCTCTGCCAAAAGGCATATTTTATCACACTCTCCACCTATGTGGATCACTGACGGGAGCACAAGATGATGACGAGGCCTCTCGGCAGTTGAGGCAGGAGGAATGACCTGTGACCACGTGAATCTTGACTTAAGTCTCTTCACCTCTGTAATGAATTGGCAGCGTGATTTTCTTTTTTTGAAGTTTTTGAACTTCCAAGTCATGCCCTTGGGCAATGTGTCCCTCCATAGCTTTCCTTGCAGAGGGGGTTGAGGAGCAGCAGGAGGTCAGGAGATTGCATGATCTGTCATGAAAATGTGGAGTTCTTTTTGACAGTGTCGTTGGTAAATTCCTGGTGGGCCGTTTCAGGGAACGCCCCTGTCCAAAGTCCCATGATCAAAAACGTCATCTACTTTTGGCGGGCTTTCCAAGCACATCCTTCAATGTCAATCACATCCATTTGTAATTGGTTATCGGATCTGCCCATACCCTTCACCTGAGATGCCAAACTTCCAAAATCCCTAATCCTACACAATGAGCTCTCCCCAAGAGGCCTCTTTCCATTTCACCATTTGAGCTTATGTGTAGACAACCAGTTCTGACTCCCAGTCTTTCACCTAAACCCTGACCTGTCTGTGATCACCTACTCACCCCCCCACTCTGTCATCTCCCCTCCCTCCTATGGAACTTTACTGCCCCCTGTCTACCAAGGCCACATACTAACTCCTGTCCATCTCCCCTCAACATTGGGGATCAGGTTTTTCTCTCCCCCCCCACCTCCAACCACCATCTCTCACCCCTTTCTTCTAAATGGCAGGGATCCTTCAAGGTAATTCTTGTGACCCGCACAGCTGCTAAACTCCACGGAATCCCTCATTGGGTTTACCTATCTCATCTCAAGCCCTTTATTCCCCCACCTCAAAATAACTTACCCTCTTATACGTCAACTCCAACAGGACCCTGAAGGCACACTTTTAAACTATTTATTAATAACTCTAAACACCTTTCAACCCACCAACCTGAGACACGAAAGAAAGGATATAGCTTTCCTAAGTCGCAGGTCTTTGGGCAACTCGCCAGCAGTCCAGCCAAATCAGCATACACAGAGACAGATGCAATCGGCAACAGGAACCCAGCAAAGAGCAGACACGGAACACAACTAACCATGAACACCACAAGTACAGCCGAAGAAGCAGCAGTTTCTGAGGCCCCAAACGGGGCCAACCTGGGCTCACCCCAACCCAGGCCCCAATCTTCAGCAAGTCTCGGCAGCAGTAAACTTCAGTAAAGTGAACAGCAATGAGAAGTGATGAGAATTGATGCCAAACAAAAAAACCCCTCTGTGTTTCTGGGGCCTCCTCTTTATACCTGCACAAGGATGCCTTTCAATTGGCCAACTTCAAGCCCTCTGCACAAGGTGCTTCCTGTTGATCAAGATCACGAGATCTCCCAGGAGTCTGTCCATCAAAGGATGTAAATGTGTTCCCCACACGTGAGTTTTCCGGCTGACAAAAACATCACGCCAAGCCGGGCGGTGGTGGCGCACGCCTTTAATCCCAGCACTTGGGAGGCAGAGGCAGGCGGATCACTGTGAGTTCAAGGCCAGCCTGGTCTACAAAGTGAGTCCAGGACAGCCAAGGATACACAGAGAAACCCTGTCTCAAAAAAACAAAAAAAAAAAAAAAAAAAAAAACATCACGCCAAAACATCACGCCCTCTTTTATCAGGATGTTTCGTATGCCTCTTTCACAAGATTGTTTTTCAGTAGGGTACAAACCACCCCCACAGGCTGGAGAGATGGCTCAGAGGTTAAGAGCACTGTCTGCTCTTCCAAAGGACCCGGGTTCAAATCCCAGCACCCACATGGCGGTTCACAGCTGTCTGTAATTGCCGGGTGTGGTTGCACACACCTTTAATCCCAGCACTCCAGAAGGTGGATCTCTGTGAGTTCAAGGCCAGCCTGGTCTACAAAGTGAGTCTAGAACAGCCAGGGGTACACAGAAAAACCCTGTCTCAACCCCCCCAAAGCCCCCCTACATCCTATATTTGAGACCAAAACAAAAAACACATTCAACACAACCATGCCTCCAAAGAAATCTGAACCTCTACCACAGGACCCTGCTCTTCTCTCTTAAGTTTCAGAGGAGGCCAAGACCAAACACCTTGTCCCCTCTTCCAGAGGATGCTTCCCTCCTGCAGCTGTGCCCAACCCTACTGGATTAGATATCGATTTTTTTTTCTTCTCTCCCTCTTGTTTGTTTCTCCCCAGGGCAGCTCTTATGGATGGAGATTCGAGGTTCAAGAAACCCTCATAACAAACAGCCTCTCCTAATAGGGTCAGAAAATTACTGTATAGCTGGATGCCAGAAGGCGATTACAATCCTCATCACCCTTATATCCACCACTCCCAATCTATATCATAGCAGTTTTATTTGCTTCCTCTTTGAACAGACAGAAAGTTATTGCAAGGAATGGCCAAACAGATATGGAGGCTGCCCATACTGGTCCTGCCAATACCATTTGCCGAGTGTAACGACAAATTACTACCTTTACCTAGTAGACAAGACCCTCTTCTTCCGTGTCTGGGACCCATGGAATTCCAGGTGGGAAACGGGCATGATTGGTAAACTCAGACCTGGACTCCCAATAAGCACAATTTATATTCAGAGAAAATATGTCCCAATTACTCAACGTCTGGAGATAGGGCAAGTAAAAGAGGTAATTAAACATTCCTTCAAAGTCATTGCCTCTCTAGCATCCCCTCTCCTAAATAACTCCAACCTGCTTCAGACTCTGACCTCGGCCTATCAGGTTAACGTCACCCAACCGGGCCACTTTAGAGATTGCTGGCTGTGTGTACCTCCTGGGACCAGCTCACAACCATCACTTACGGCTTCTCCAGTGACCGTGTCAAATAATCTTACCTTGCCATTCACCAACTGCCCTGACCCTGGTGTTGCCAAGAGTCCTTACCTTTTTTCTACTCCCCTCTCTGGCGTGGCAAACCATTTTGAGGCATCTGGGACACGCTCTGTAGGGGCTGCTTTAAGTTCCTAGACTGCAACAAAACCATCACACTGGAAACCTGCCTTTCTTTTGCTCAGACAAAGAGCAGAACATTTTCCTTAATTTATCTGTATATCCTACCTCTCCCATGCTGCATTTTTGTGATTACAGAACCATGGTTGTAGTAAATATTATTATTTATAATTGATTAATATGATTATTGGGGTGACAAAGCTATCCTTTAGCCCACTTATGAATAATCACACAAACACCTGATGGATTTTAACAAGCCTTAGCCTGGATCAATCTTAGTGCAATCTTAGCCCCTCTAAGCTAGACTTTAGCTCTACTCCCCAAATGAAGCCCCATATAGTATACATACATCCCTTGGACTCTTATTCTCCATGCTATACTGATGTTCCAGGTCACGTGGAATGATGTTCTTCTCTCTAACCTATGGTGTGTCTCCTTCCCCCCCCCTCTTCCTGGCTCCTTTTCCTGTGATACTCTCTGCTCCAAAAGTCCCCCAACCTTTTCCCGTGCCGCCCAATCCCACCTACCTCTCTTCTACTGAATCCAAGCTACAGCATTTATTCAACTCATGAATTCCATATTAGGTAGAGCAAGGATCACACAAAAAAGATAGGTGTATGTGATCTTGGGTCGTGGTCTCTCTATGTAGTCTCAGCTGTACCTGAACTTGCTATATAGACAGGACTGGCCTTGAACTCACAGAGATCCTCTCATCTCTGCCTCTTGAGTGCTGGTACTAAAGGTGTGCGCCATTATGCCAAGCACAAACTTTATTCTTGATCAACAGGATGTTGCCAGAAGAGAGAGAACACATAGAAACTAGAAGTGTATTTGGTGTTTGTTCTGTCTCAGGAGGTAGCTGTGTCTTTTCCCTACCTCACAGTCTTAATTATCAAGTCTGAAAAGAATTGGATAAGAGGATTTTAATTTTTTGTCCCAAACACAAATTTTATAGTATTTGATTAAAAAGATTCATATTTGACAGTCAGGCATGGTGGCACACACCTTAAGACCCAGCACTCGGAAGCCAGAGGCAGGTGTGTCTCTGTGAGTCTAGGACAGCCAGGGCTATTACATAGTGAGACCCTGTCTTGAAAAAAAAACAAGAACAGGGCTGGATAAATGGTTCAGTGGTTAAGAGCACTGACTAGTGCTCTTCCAAAGGTCCTGAGTTCAATTCCCAGCAACCACATGGTGACTCACAACCATCCACAATGTGATCTGATGCCCTCTTCTGGCTACAAGTGTACGTTCAGATAGAGCACTCATGCAAATAAAATAAAATAAATCTTAAAAAAAAAGAAAGAAAACCAAGAAAAAAAGAGAGAGATTCATATTTGATATTTTCTTTCTTTCTTTCTTTCTTTCTTTCTTCCTTCCTTCCTTCCTTTCTTTCTTTTTTCTTTTTTTTTTTTTTTTTTTGGTTTTTCGAGACAGGGTTTCTCTGAATATCTCTGGCTGTCCTGGACTCGCTTTGTAGACCAGGCTGGCCTCGAACTCACAAAGATCCGCCTGCCTCTGCCTCCCAAGTGCTGGGATTAAAGGCGTGCGCCACCACCGCCCGGCTCTTTCTTTTTTCAAAGAGAGGCTCTCACTATGTAGCCCTGGCTGTCTTGGACTCAATTTGTAGACCAGGCTGCCCTTGAACTCACAGAGATCTGCCTACCTCTGCCTTCCGTGTGCTGGGATTAGAGGCGTGCACCACCACCACCTGGCTCATAGTTGATATTTCTTACAAATCTCTCCTCTTAAACATTCTTTCTTCAAACTTACTAAGACACTGGCTTTTGTTGTTGCTGTTGTTCTATCTTGGAGTAAGAAACTGCAATATCAAGGGAGTTCCTATTTAGTAATAGTCCGCTCGGTGACCCTGAGTTAGGCCCCCAGGATAGGAATTAATTATTCCACCTACTTCATTGGCATGGCTTAATGCTAGTGCTCATTTAAAAGTGTTGCACTTAAGCCGGGCGGTGGTGGCGCACGCCTTTAATCCCAGCACTTGGGAGGCAGAGGCAGGCGGATCTTTGTGAGTTCGAGGCCAGCCCGGTCTACAAAGTGAGTCCAGGACAGCCAAGGATACACAGAGAAACCCTGTCTCGAAAA
Organism: Lophiomys imhausi; assembly: GCA_907164525.1. Lineage (NCBI taxonomy): Eukaryota > Metazoa > Chordata > Mammalia > Rodentia > Muridae > Lophiomys > Lophiomys imhausi. Next base: position 4,687,772 of record CAJQZJ010034167.1, read on the forward strand.
AAAAAAAAAAAAAAGTGTTGCACTTTTCTCTTAATCTGGCTAGCTCCCAAATAATTGAGACTGGACTATTACATTTATTTTAAAACTTTAAGGCACAACAATAAATTATCTGGGTGCTTTCTATGCCCCTCTGAGCTGGCAGGTTCTCCCCCCAGCATTATAATGATAGTAATAATACTAATAATATTACTACTAATTGTTGAAAACTGCTTCTTTAGTGTAACTGCAGCCATTTCTGTCTTCAGTCTCCATTTTAGTTATAAGGTTAAATTACTCGTACTTTGGTACCTTGTTACCTTGACACTCTGAAGAGTTCCCAACTACAGCTCCACTTGGAACCAATCAAATTAAAGGTCAGTTTAAAATGCTTTGTTTAGCCAGTCAAAATGATGTAATGCTGCCAGCCAGCCCCTTGCTTCCTACACTTGGTTACCTGATTGTTACCTGGATGTGGGTTGTTTCCTAGACCTGGTTACCTGGTTGTTACCTGGATATGGTTTTTCTTATAAAAAGCCTGCCTTGGAAGCAGACTGATGTCACAGTTAGGCTCCGAGATATCTCTGTGACCCTGGTCATGCTCCCCATGATCAGTCTTGGGGTGTGCGTTCAAACAACCATCAATATCTGACTGAGATCAGTGACTGAGTGGTTTGTGCGGCTACTCTTGGACTCTAACACTGATAATAGTAAATGGTGTTGCACAGCACTATCCTAAGCCAGACAACTGTCATCTCCCTAGGCTTAGCCCGGCCTGCTTACAAAAAATGACCTGGCCATATTTGTTGACTGTTGGTTCTCCTTCATAGAAAGAGTGGGTGCAGAGGGTCATTGGACCCTCATTCTAAGTATCCAGCCTCTCTCCCAGCAAATTGTACCCAACATGGGGCCCCAAAATGCTTTTGAAAACCAAGTATTCAGCCAGAGCTTATACAGAGAAACCCTGTCTCGAAAAAAAAAAAAACCCTAAAAAACCAAACCAAGTATTCCCAGTCTGTGGGAAGGCTGTGTGTCGTCCCTTTTCCCAGTGACTATTGTCCACTAGTACATGTGGTTGGGGATGAGGGGAGAGAAGACTGGGAACAGGGTCTGGATGGCATGAGTTTGACATATTAATGAAAACCTGGGGTCAGCTGGCTGCAGAGAGGCAGATCAACTTTATTGGGGTGAATGATGCTTACATAGAATTTTGGGAATGGGCGGGGGTTTCCGGTGAATGTAAATCATTGGTTGGAGCTAGGAGTGCCAGGGATGCTTCATTTTCATTTGGCAGCAGGGTCCTAACATAAGAAGAGGAACACAGTACCTAATTATCCTGAAGTGGGGGTGGAGAATGTTAGCAGAGAACTGTGCCAAAGGTTATACTCCAGATATGGTTAGGGCCATTCCAGGAATCCCAGGTGCTGCTAAATGAGTTCTAATCTGGAGAAAGGGAGTTTGACCTGTAATTTCCCTAAGGGCTACAGGACAATCCTCAGGTAGAGGGTGTGGAGGTCCAGGAACCCCAAGGTAGAGAAGAGGAGGCTTCATTGACAAAGGGAGTCCACCATTTTGTACCAAGCTCAGGGGCTTTTCCTGATAAGGACTTTGACCTTAGCAGGAGGGTTTCCTGTGGTAGAGTTAGTGAAGTAGTGTAGCATCTGCCAGCATAGGATTTTGGAAATTTGACGTCTCAGGAAAAAGCTGGGCGTATCCAATTATGGCCATGTTTATCATTGAAAGGCATGCCTTGAAAGCCTTCAATAAGCAGATGATGTCTTTGATCATGGGACTTTGGACAGGGCGTTCCCTGAAAAAGCCCACTAGGAACCATGGCAACAAGAGGCTGGAATCCTCACCGAGACTCTTTATGACACAAAGGATTTAAATCACAAGCCCACATGGCCTCTCGGGTCTTCCTCCTCATTTTGCCAAGAGGCTTCAGCACACTCTGCTGCTTACCACAATCTTGCACCAACCTGCCTCAAATCCAAAGGCAGATCTCTCTGGTGCTCTGAAACATTTAAACGGAGAGTTATCTCCTGTTGGAGCCCAAAAACATCAGATTGGAGAAGGCACTGGAGTGGAACCCTTGGAGGCCCAAAGCATCTGAATAGTGAGCCTAAGAAACTTTTTTATCTTGCAAATAATTGTGCCCTAGGACTGCAGAGGCAATCCTTGCTTGATATAAGGGTCGCCCCAATTCAATGATCAAAACAGTTTACATTTATAAACTGCCTTAAGATCTGATGAACGAGACTCATAGACTTTAAGACTGAAAAGTTGCTGAGACCATCCATCCCTATGGATCCACACCAAGAGAATTAATCTGAAAAAATATCCTTTTAAGAAACTTTAGGTGGGGGCTGGAGAGATGGCTCAGAGGTTAAGAACACTGGCTGTTCTTCCAAAGGTCCTGAGTTCAATTCCCAGCAACCACATGGTGGCTCACAACCATCTACATTGAGATCTGGTGTCCTCTTCTGGAGTGAATGTGTACATGCCGGCAGAACACTATATACACAATAAATAAATAATCTTAAAAAAAAAAAGAAACTTTAGGTTAGTGTTAAGTGTTTATTTTATAGGTGTTAGGGTGTTTTAGATATTTGGTTTTAGAGTTAGGGTTTGGGATTTAGAATTTAGGAACTTTATATCTAATTGTTAGGTATTAATAAATATATAAGTAAAAATAAAAAGATACTGTTACTGTTTCCCAACACCAATCATTCACCTTTCCCAATAAAGACTTAAGAGCCAGACACCGGGGAGAAAACCTCTAGCTCAGAGGGGCAGAGAAAGCACCCAGCTGACCTTCCTGCTCTACCGATGTCCCAGAAAGAAAAAGCCCTTTCTACTTCTCCACACTGTGTGGGAAGAGTGTAGGGGTTGATAGATTAATATAAGTTAGATTTAGTGAATATCTAGGCTTCTGATACAGTCTCTTAATTCGGGGCATGAAGATCAACTTCGCTGTGAGCAATTGGCTTATCAGCTTATGGATGAAGTCACATGAAACGAGGGGAGTCTCTTTGGACTGAAAAACAAGGTTGAAGCCAGGTGAAACAAGCAAAGACTTTATGACCTGGCATTGTTTTCAGCTGCTAAGTGGGCAGAGCCCAAATTAAGCTGAAGCAGGTGGAACAAGGAGCGATCCTATTTAAGGACAAGTGGATGAGCCCGGAGAGCTGTGTGCTAAGGGCCCCCGATATTAGGGAGCTACGAGAGTACTGCTGGAGAAAGTGCTGGTGAACTGATGGCCAGATCTCCCTGAGGCAGAAGGAAGCTGGTGAGCAGAGAAAGCCTCAGCAAGACAGCAAAAGGCCAAGGACTAAACCCTGTGGCTCAGCTTTTGCCTAGAGGGGTTTGATCTGTCCGAACAGCGGCCTGAACGGAACTGTGGCCAGCTTTAAAGACTGAGACAGAGCGGCAGAGTTGCTGATACAAAGGAAGTAAGTTGGCCTACAGACGGCTGAGGTCTCCCAGAGAGAAGAAAGCCTCAAGCCGTATTTAAGGTGAGACTCCGATAGCCAATTTACCCTGACGAACCTGCGTCTGAGATATTCCAGAAAAAGAACTGCTAAGTGCACTAAAGAGCCTACCCCCAAGTCTGGTTTCCTGGTGACTGATGACCTGCCCCAGAGACTGTATCCTTATGAACATAGTTGTAATAGTTATCAATAGGTTTAGTGGTCAGGTCTTAGGGGTTGTAGGAATTTATAGGAATAGTAGTTAAGTAAGTATTTGTTATAAGTAGATATAGTTAGTAATAAACAAGTGTTAATAATTAAAAAGTACGGTATCAGAAGAGTTTTGTTTATTTAAAAAAAGAAACAGTTATGAGAATGTATTTAATTCCAGATGTGAGTCTGCTTCAATTAAGACCACAGGTGTAATCAATATGTGCCTTGGGTGCTAGCAGAGGGTTGTAGCTTAGCCAGCTGCATCATGTGAATTCTGAGGACTGAGGCAAAAAAAAAAAGCCAGAGTCGGGCTGGAGAGGTGGCTCAGGGGTTAAGAGCACTGGCTGTTCTTCCAAAGGTCCTCAGTTCAATTCCCAGCAACCACATGGTGGTTCATAACCATCTATAATGAGATATGGTGCCCTCTTCTGGCCCGCAGGCATATCTGCAGACAGAACACTGTATACATAAATAAATAAATATTAAAAAAAAAAAACAGAGTCCCCAGCAGTTAAGAGCACTGGCTGTTCCTCCAACGTTTAATCCCAGCACTCAGGAGGCAGATGCAGGCAGATTTCTGTGAGTTCAAGGCCAGTCTGGTCTACAAAGTGAGTCCAGGACAGCCAGAGCTGTTACACAGAGAAACCTTGTCTTGAAAAACAACAAAAAAGAAAAAGCCAGTGTCTTGATGAGAAAAGGGGGTGCTACAAAGAAGAGGTTACTCCTCATTGCTCCTCCAAACTGCTGCTGGTTCTTCCTGCTGCTGTTTCCTGGTTTACTGGACTTCTGGATATTGTGATTGGTGATTGGTATTGCCCCTAAAGAACCTGATGACCCTAATCAACAGGAAATAGCTTAAAGAGATCTCCATCCCTTCCCCTTTCAACCTTCTTTGTCTCCCACCTAGAGTTTGGGGGTTGGAAGCAATAAGGGTTGGGAGATAGAGGTTTTAAATACAGTAAAATTAAGTAGAATGTATAATAAAACAAAAATAATAAAAGCCATCATGGTACAACACTGTCTTAAATACCCTCCTCCTCAATGTCTCTCCTTTCTGTTTACTTATGTTCACTCCCTGTCCGCTGGTTACTTGCTCCGCATCTTGACCTATGGTTGACTTTTTTTTTCAACTTTAAAGAATTTATTTCCAGCCGGGCGGTGGTGGCGCACGCCTTTAATCCCAGCACTTGGGAGGCAGAGGCAGGTGGATCTTTGTGAGTTCGAGGCCAGCCTGGTCTACAAAGCGAGTCCAGGACAGCCAGAGGTATTCAGAGAAACCCTGTCTCGAAAAACCAAAAAAAAAATAATAATAATAATTTATTTCCCATTTTTCGAGTAATGGTATTGTAAAGTCCAGAGTTATTGCAACATGTGCAATGCTTAAAAGAATCAAGCACCACAAGTGGACATCTCTGTGGGGCCTAGGCCAGGGCGTCAAGCCCTGGGGATCAAGACTGTCCCGCTCAAGGGCTGCGCTGACTGACACTGATCCCTTCAGGCAGTTCCATGCTGGCACAGTGTTTTCTCACCAGGCAGCCATGCCCCGGGCAATCCCAGTAGTTAGTTAGCTTTATTTAGCTCTTGGGTTAAAGGTGTGTGCTAGGGCTGAGCCACACCTCAACTAGAAACAGGTTTTTCCAGTCCACAATCTTGGGGTTCACAATATGATCAAATATCCTGCCACAGCTTTTGAATACACAGATCAGTTACAAACAGTCTGGTACTTTTAACTCTTGTTTAATGTTTTAAAAATCAGGTTTTTTTTTTCAAAAAAATTTTATTATGTATACAGTGTTCTGCCTGCATGTATGCCTGCAGGCCAGAAGAGGGAATCAGATCACATTGTGGATGGTTATAAGCCACCATGTGGTTGCTGGGAATTGAACTCAGGACCTCTGGGAGAACAGCCAGTATTTATTCTTAACCTCTAAGCCATCTTTCTAGCCCAAAATCAGATATTTCTAAATAACATTTGGTTAGACATACATTTTAGGCAGTCTTTGTAGTTGCTGGTCTTTGGCCTTAGAAACTTACTTAATTATTTATTTAATTTTTGAGACAAGGTCTCTCTATATGGCCCTGGCTGTCCTAGAACTCACTACATAGACTAGGCTGACCCTGAAATTACAGAGATTCTCTGGCTCCTTAGGAACTTTACTACCATATACATTATCTCTAATCTTTTCCCTTACATGCCTTAAATAACTAACTCAGACCTTTATAACTTTAACTTTCATAATCTTTCTAGTTTTCTTCTCCACTCTGGAAACATCCATCTTAATCTTCATATATAAATCCTTCTTTGCTAAAACAATTTCCATATTTACATCCTTTTAAAATATTTCTTTAGCTGGGCGTGGTGGCACATACCTTTGATCCCAGCACTCGGGAGGTAAGAGCAGGATTCTCTGTGAGTTCAAGGCCAGTCTGGTCTACAAAGTGAGTCCAGGACAGTCAAGGATACAAAGAGAAACCCTGTCTCAAAAAAAATCTTGAGCCGGGCGTGGTGGCGCACGCCTTTAATCCCAGCACTTGGGAGGCAGAGGCAGGTGGATCATTGTGAGTTCGAGGCCAGCCTGGTCTACAAAGTGAGTCCAGGACAGCCAGAGCTGTTACACAGAGAAACCCTGTCTCGAAAAACAAAAAAACAAAAAACAACAAAAAAAAAATCTTGAAAATTCTAATTCTCATAATATTATGAGACATAATAACACCAGCAAATTAATTTTTCATCTGATATGAGACTGTTCTCCCCGGCCAGGGCGGAGTGGACAAAGCAATGTCTACCCCTCCTTCTAAGATCCCAATGATAAACTGAAATTCAATTTCATCAAAGTTCAGCCTGAGAAACCAGTGAGTTTATTAGTCTTACTAAGTATGAGGGGTTCCTCACAGGAATGTGGGTGCCCAAAAGCAGTCACACTGGGAAGTCCTCACCCGGTATGGGCTGCATGAGTGGAGCCCCACCTCCCCCCAGTTTATCACAGTCTAAATATTCTAGCTCTTATTCAAAATCATAAGCTACATGTGATTAGGGCAGAGTTGGGTACAACTGGCTGGAGAGAGGCTAGACACACAGAATGAGGGTCCAGTGACCCTCCGTACCCACTTCTATGAAGGAATGCCAACAGTCAACAAACATGGCCATGGTCATTTTTTGTAAGCAACCATGGCTAATCTTAGGGAGATGGAAGTCGTTTGGCTTAGGATAGTGCTGTGCAACATCACATTGTTTTTGCTTGTTTGGTTTTATAGCCCTAGCTACCCTGGAACTCACTCTGTAGACCAGGCTGGCCTCGAACTCACAGAGGTCCTCCTGACTCTGCCTCCCAAGGACTGAGATTAAAGGTGTGCACCACCATAGTTGGCATAACACCACATAACATAAAAGAGAACTGGACAGACACTACATGCATAAGATAATGTACTAAATTAATATTACTTGTGTACATGCTGTTAAACTACAGGGCTTTGAAACTTCCTAGGTAAATCTTATAGAAAACACGAGACAGTCTTCATACAGTATGGTTTGAGTGAGTTTGGGCAGCAGGTACAAAGAAGCAACAAATGCATGGCAAAGCATCGTCAAATTGATGTTTATAACCCATTGAAACTCTACTAAGGAATCCCTGTTAAGAGTTACTATTGGGTGCCGGGCGGTGGTGGCGCACGCCTTTAATCCCAGCACTTGGGAGGCAGAGGCAGGCGGATCTTTGTGAGTTCGAGGCCAGCCTGGTCTACAAAGTGAGTCCAGGACAGCCAGAGATATTCAGAGAAACCCTGTCTTGAAAAACCAAAAAAAAAAGAGTTACTATTGGGGCCGGGCGGTGGTGGCGCACGCCTTTAGTCCCAGCACTCGGGAGGCAGAGGCAGGCGGATCTCTGTGAGTTCGAGGCCAGCCTGGTCTACAAAGCGAGTCCAGGACAGCCAGGGCTGTTACACAGAGAAACCCTGTCTCGAAAAACCAAAAAAAAAAGAGTTACTATTGGGGGCCGGGCGGTGGTGGCGCACGCCTTTAATCCCAGCTCTTGGGAGGCAGAGGCAGGCGGATCTCTGTGAGTTCGAGGCCAGCCTGGTCTACAAAGTGAGTCCAGGACAGCCAGAGCTGTTATACAGAGAAACCCTGTCTCGAAAAACCAAAAAAAAAAAAAAAAAAAAAGTTACTATTGGGCCAGGCGTGGTGGCACACGTCTTTAATCCAAACACTCAGGAGGCAGAAACAGGCAATGTCTGTGAGTTCAAGGTCAGCCTGGTATGCAAAGCAAGTTCCAGGAGAGCGAGGGCAATTTTACAGAGAAACCCTGTCTTGAAAAAAAAACAAAAAACAAAAAACAAAAAAAAACAAAACCAAAAAAAAGTTACCATTGTTGCTGGGCAGTGGTGGCACACACCTTTGATCCCAGCTTGGGAGGCAGGGGCAGGCAGTTCTCTGAATTCAAGACCAGGCTGGTCTACAGAGTGAGTTCCAGGATAGCTAGGACAACACAGAGAAACCCTGTCTTGAAATCTGCACCCCACAAAAAAAAAAAAAAGAATTATTATTTGGAGATCTTTATACAGAGGTCCTCTCTATCCTCTCCATGGATGAGCATCCTATTCCATTTTTTCCTCCAGAAATCTTATATCACAAGGTGAATTACAGTATATGCAAAAGTACTGTTGCTTTATTAAAACTGAACTCATTGGTTGACACTGAACAAGAAACTTACTGTTGAGTCCAGTGAAAAGTAGCTGAACCAAAAGTACCTGTCCTCTTTATAACCTGGATCAATTTGTCCAGATGAGTCTTCTCATCCTCTTGTTAAGTGTGTACTGGGGGGGCTGGAGAGATGGTTCAGCCGTTAAAGGCTAGGCTCATAACTGAAAGTATAAGAGTTGTTTACTGGGAACAGGGATTAACAAGAGACAGAAACATGAGTCAGATACCAGAGAAACTTCTTTTGAGGGTCACCCTCTACTATCTTTATCGTGGATGAGTAACAATTAGCACCCATGCACAAGGAGGATCAAGCAAACAGAAGTATCTGCCTTCATGAATGTCCAAACTCAGACCCTCAGTAGACTTGGAGTGACCAATACCCACAGTCAGTTTGGGTATAAACTGCACATGGAGGCCGACTACCTGAAAAACTAAGTGCCACCCTCCTATGAAGAGATCGTGTCTAGAACAACATAATCTTCTGCCATTTTCCTATAATGGCCATTTTTCATCCTCTTTACAGTCAGGCCAGGCTTGTGTACGGAAAAATATCAGACATTTCTTTCTTTCTTTTCTTTGGCTTTTCAAGACAGGGTTCCTCTGTGTAGCCCTGGCTGTCCTGGACTCACTCTGTAGACCAGGCTGGCCTCAAATCCAGAGATCCACCTGCTTCTGCTTCCCGAGTGCTGGGGTTAAATGTGTGTGTCACTACCACCTGGCTCACACATTTCTTTCTTTTTTTTTTTTTGGTTTTTCGAGACAGGGTTTCTCTGTGTATCCTTGGCTGTCCTGGACTCACTTTGTAGACCAGGCTGGCCTCGAACTCACAAAGATCCGCCTGCCTCTGCCTCCCAAGTGCTGGGATTAAAGGCGTGCGCCACCACCGCCCGGCTCACATTTCTTTCTTAAGGCTCATTGGGTGGAAGAGATCCCAACATGTAAGGATACAGTGAGGGGCGTTTTTACCGACAGTGCCCGTCTGTAAGACAAAACACAGATCTCCACAGAGTCCTCTGGACAGTTCTAAGATCTCGGTCCTTGAGTAACCATGAAAAAAGAAGATGTGATCAGATTACTCACTTTCCTAATATGACCCCAGATACCTGTGTCCTCACCATCTTCATTAGGGACCATGAAGAGGATTGACTATTCAAATTGTCTGTTCCTACCTGTAACCTTACTGTGTTTTTTCTGGTGGATTTTAACTTGTTTGTACCTGATCGTCATCCATTAAAACTCCTGGAATATATATATATATATATATATATATATATATTGAACCTCACATGCCAAAGAAATCAATAAACGTTTTTCTTTTTAAAAAATAATTTATTTTTATTTTATGTACATTAGTGTTCAGACTCCAAGTATGTCTGTGTGAGGATGTTGGATCCCCTGGAACAGGAACTATAGACAACTGTGAGCTGCCATATGGGTGCTGGGATTTGAACCTGGGTCCTTTGGAAGAGCAGCTAGTGCTTTTAACTGCTGAGTCATCTCTCCACCCCATGGGTTTGGGCTCCCTTGTGGTTAAAGCTTCCAATATGTCATTTAAACAGTCCCTTGCCCTGTTATTTACGTTTATTATCTGCCAATCTCCACTACATTTCTCACTCTAGATAGGAGGCAAGCATGATATTCAGGCTAAATTCCCCCCCTTTAAAGATGACTTTCTCTAAATCAGATTGCCTGGGTTACAAAAGCTTTAGTATTATGATCTACCACATGGAGAATCTTCTTTTTCTTTAGTGTGTTTGTGTCACAAGAACTAGAAAATGAAAACAAAAGCATTAGGTTCCCAAGACATGTTGGGGCAGGCCCAAGAGTGGAACAAAGGTGGAGCAAAGGAGTCCCGAGTATCTTAGAGAAAAACAGGCTTGTTGATTTTAGGCAGAAAGAGCAGGCATGCTGGGCGTGGTGGTGCATGCCTTTAATCCCAGTACCCGGGAGGCAGAGGCAGGTGGATCTCTGTGAGTTCGAGGCCAGCCCGGTCTACAAAGAGAGTCCAGGACAGCCAGGGCTATACACAGAAACTCTGTCTCTTAAAAAAACAAAAACAAAAACTTTCAAAAGTGATTTTATTTATTTTGGGTTTTTGAGACAGGGTTTCTCTGTGTAACAGTATGGGCTGTCCTGGAACTCGCTTTGTAGATAAGGCTGGCTTTGAACTCACAGATATCCTCCTGCCTCTGCCTCCTGAGTGCCAGGATTAGTCATGCGCCACCACGCCCGGCTCAAAAGGGGTTTTATACATTTATCTCTTGGGGTGGGATGAGCATATGAACCACAACATATATGTGGACTTCAGTGGGGTCCTGGCAGATTTTGTTTTTCGAGACGGGGTTTCTCTGTGTAGCCCTGTCTATCTTGGAACTCACTCTGTAGACCAGGCTGGCCTTGAACTCAGAGATCCACCTGCCTCTGCCTCTGGAGTGCTAGGATTAAAGGTGTGTGCTACCACCACCACACCCAGCCATTACAGACAATTTCAAACTACCATGTGGGTGCTGGGATTTGAACCCAGGTCCTTTGGAAGAACAGCCAGTGCTCTTAACTGCTGAGCCATCTCTCCAGCCTGTCCTGGCAGTTTTATGTCAACTTGATACCAGCTAGTGTGATCTGAGAAGAGGGAGCCTCAATTGAGAAAATTCCTCCATAAGATCCAGCTATAGGGCATTTTTTTTTTTTTTTGAGACAGGGTTTCTCTGTGTAGTCCTGGCTGTCTTGGACTCTTTGTAGACTAGGCTGGCCTTGAACTCACAGTGATCCACCTGCCTCTGCCTCCCAAGTGCTAGGATTAAAGGCATGTGCCACCATGCCCAGTGTAGGACACTTTTTAAATTTAGTGATTGATGATACCTGGGCTGGTGGTCTGGGTTCTATAGGAAAACAGGCTGAGCTAGCCATGGGGAGCAAGCCAGTAAGCAGCACCCCTCCATGGCCTCTGCATCAGCTCTTACCTCCAGGTTCCTGCCCTGTTTGAGTTCCTGTCCTGACTTCCTTCAGTGATGGACTACAGTGTGGAAGTGTGAGTTGAAAACACCCTTTACTCCCCAACTTGCTTTTTGGTCATGGGGTTTCATTACAGCAATAGAAATCCTAAGACAAGAGGACAACTTTTAGGAATCTGGCTTCCACTGTATGGGTTCCAGGAATCAAACTTAGGTCACCAGACTAGGAGGCAAATACCCACTGAGCTATATTCACAAAAAAACTTTCTAGAGCCAAGGTAGTGGCCGGGTCTGGCTAGAAACAACCCCAAATGGGGCGAGGGCTCTGTGCACTGCAACCAGCCACTGGCTTTGCAGTGAACTTAAGCAATATACACAGGGCATAATGGTTTCTTTTATTTTTCACACTGAAGAAAGTACATTTTTTTTTAAAGACTGGACATCAGATTTGGAGGATAGGAACACCCAGACCAGAGTTAATTCACTATTGTTCCAGAATTGGTACAGGGGAGCCAGGAGCAGAACCATCACTTGGAAATAGAGACCAGGACTGGGTGGAAGCCCAGTTGGTAGAGTGCTTGCCTAGGATGCAGGAAGTGCTGGGCTCCATCCCCAGCATTGCATTATACAGGGTACAGTGGTGCAAACTATAATTCCACCATGCAGGAGGTAGGAACTCAGCCGAGCACAGTGACATGCACTTCTAATTAATTCCAGCACTAGGGAGGCAGAGGCAGGTGGATCTCTATGAGTTCAAGGCCACCCTGGTCTACATAGAGTTCCAGGCCAGCCTGGGCTTCAGCATAAGACCCACAAACAAGAAAAAACAAACCTAAATATCCCAGACCATCAGACCACTGTAGCCATGGCCACCTCTCTCCGAGAGGCCACAGGGATGAAGGACGAGGTGCCAGAGGCTGGATGCCCATCGGCCTTCTGGAGGGCAGAAGCATTCCCCAGGTCTTCAGCATGGTTTCTGTCTGTAAACTCAACAGGTACCCATCTCCCTTGGCCATCTGCACAGATGGCAGCCTCTGATCACTAGTGGCCCCACCACCCATTCTTGGTAAAACCCACTGGAAGAATCAAAACGTTTAGGTCATCCAAACAAGTTTCCACATTATTCAGTTTTTTTTTTTTTTTTTTTTTGGTTTTTCGAGACAGGGTTTTTCTGTGTGTAGCCCTGGCTGTCCTGGACTTGCTTTGTAGACCAGGCTGGCCTCGAACTCACAGAGATCCGCCTGCCTTTGCCTCCCGAGTGCTGGGATTAAAGGTGTGCGCCACTACGCCCGGCTATTATTCAGTTTTTTTTTTTTTTTTTTGGTTTTTCGAGACAGGGTTTCTTTGTATAACAGCTCTGGCTGTCCTAGACTCACTTTGTAGACCAGGCTGGCCTCGAACTCACAGAAATCCGCCTACCTCTGCCTCCCAAGTGCTGGGATTAAAGGCGTGCTCCACCAACGCCCGGCTTTATTATTCAGTTTTTTAAAAGAGTTTTTTTTTTTTTTTACATTGACTGTGTGCATGCCCAAGCTCACTGTGATGCATGTGTGGAGGTCAGAGAGTGATTTGAAGGGAGCGATTCTCTTCTACTTCATGGATCCCGGGACCTAACTCAGGTCATCATGGCTTGGTGGCAAGTGACTTCAGATGAGCTATCCCGCCAGCCAAATCCCCAGTCATAAGGAAACCAACCACAAGGCGGTTTCCTCTATTGCTACTCGAGGTAGAACTGAGGGAGCCTCTTATGTCAACAGGAAGCTGAGACCTGGTCCAAGATCCATTCAGAGGTGATTCTGTTGACAGGAAATGACAGGAATGGCCTTCTCTAAGGACAGGCTGCTACCCTCTATGCTGGGAAGTCACTTAGGAACAACAGACTGGTAAAGAGAATCTTTGACAGGTCTTTCTCTTCTGAGACAGTCTCATATAGCTCCAGGCTAGCCTCGAATCTCTAGATAGTAATTAAAGGTGACCCCAAACTCCTGATGCTACCTCTACTACCTGGGCCACATGCCTAGTTTGTATGGTGCTGGGTCTTCAGCTGAGGACCCTGTGCAACAAGCTATGCAAACACTAGCAACAGAGCAAGTTTTAGATACTGCTGAGTTATTTTTTTTGAAACTGGGTCTCTCTTTCAAGACAGGGTTTCTCTGTGGTGTCCTGGCTGTCCTGGAACTTGCTCTGTAAACCAGGCTGGCCTCTAACTCAGAGATTCACGTGCCTCTGCCTCCTAACTGCTGGGATCAAAAGTGTGCACTACCATACCCAGCAGGTTATTGAATCTTATATTTTTGGTTGTGAGCCTAGCCTCTAGTGGCTGAGGCATCTCTCCAGACCAGGTTATTGAATCTTAAGAAGTTAATTTTAGTTGTTGTGACTAATGATAAAGCAACATAAAAATTTTGATTTTGTCCTCCAAGGGTTTAGATACCTTCACTTTGCTATTATGATTTATCCACTCCCTTTCATCCACTTTGTACAAAGATACCTTTGTCCTGAAGCCCTAAGGACAACTGTTGGCAAGGCTAGAAATATATTTGAACACTGTAGCTCATGCCCGCCCCTGGGAGGATGCCGAGCTCAGTAAGGCTGCAGAAGTCATTTTGGCTGTGGGGACTGAAGGGGTATAGACTCCACCCCTGATACAGAATCAGGGATGTGTAACGCAGACCATCTGGGTAGTGTCACCTGAATCATGAGATGTCAGATGGTGTTTAGGGGAGTTTGGCCAGCAAGTAGGAAGAGAGAAATGAGGATCCTAAGGGCCAAGTTCCAAGCTTTGTATAGACATCAATCACAAACTGTGGCCCATCTCCAATTCACAGAAGGGCCTGTTGCTCCCATGAGGCACAAACAAAAACACTGGATTGCCCACCGGTGCCTTCTCCCTGATCCTTCCCCACAACCCCACAGTGTCCCTGGGCCCACTGCTGATGGAGATGATACTGGGTCTATACAAGAATCCTCAGTGGAGAAACCCAAGTCCTGTCATCAGAAACTGACCAGCAAGTGCACACCCTCTGTGGACTGGTTTCTCCACTTCCTTCTCTACACAGGATGTAAGATTTGTAAAGCTCTTGCTTAAAACATCACCAGCAGCCAGATGGGAACCTGGCGGGGAGCTGAGTCCCCTGGCTCTGAGGTGAACTGACAGGAAGCTGGATTCTAAGGGAGGGGCATTCCTCAGCCCCATGTGATAGGGGCTGTTCCAAAATTTAATTCTGGGAGTGAATTAATCTACGCTGAGGAGAAGCTTGGAAGGCACATTGGAGAGTCACCAATCCCAGGGATGGTTCTGACTCCATCCCTTGTGTACTTGGAAAGCAGGCTTCCCAGTAGAGATGCCAGGGAAGCAGAGGGTAGAAACAGCAGTCCTGCCTGTATCCTTGGCTGCGGTTGTCAGTTCACAGACAGGTTTCAAGGCCAAGCTGGTGGACCTGAGATAGAAAGGCTGCTAGAGATAAGTCAGACAGCAACCCACACCAGGTGACATCTTTAGCCAACAATATGAAGAGTAGATCACACACCTGGGAAATGGTTTCAAGGCAGAAGGCGTGGGGTGTCCCCTCCATCACTCATGGAACGAAATGCTGCTTACAGCCACCCCCCCCCCATCAAAACACCTTGGGAAGCAGTAAGTACCTTCATGGGTGTCTCAACCCCTCAGACAGTGCTGAGCAGAGCCTGGGGTCTGTGGCTCTGACCAGGACTGTCCGAGCATGCTGACACGGACAGAGTAGGCGGTGAAGCTATGCGAGAAGAGAAGAAGGGGACCAGAGGGAAGGGGTGCCCTGAGCTTGGCGATGCCCCCATAGCTCACACCTTGGCTGCAGTCCTTGAAGAGGCAGGAGGGAACAGGTCGGGGAGGTCAAGGGCTGCATTTAACAGGCGCAGCTGCTAGGCTGGGGCGGTGGGGTATCCCCAAGGGCCGGGCCTTTTCCGTTGTTGCCTGGGCTGGGGCTGGGTTCTAGGGATTCAGCCATCTTCTCACAGATGGTGTCCACCAGGCGCTCAAACACCTGCTTCACATTGATATTCTCCTTGGCACTGGCTTCAAAGAACTCAAAACCTGGATGGACAGAAGGTGGGGACAGTTGGGACGAGTCCCAAGGGACTGGGCCTAGAAAGTGGAGTTGCTCAAACCTGTATTCTGAGCTCGGTCCTGCCTGACCTGTGTGTGGTCATGCACATGTGTGTGTGTCTCTCAGTCACCATCACCATTTTTCATTTTGTTTTGTTTTGTTTGAGACAGGGTCTCTCAATGATTTAGAGCTCATCAAGGAGTGTTGACTGACTAGCTCAGAAGGCCCTTGGCATGTGCACTGCCATGCCTGATTGTTTGAATGTAGGGTCCTTCCCAGCCTCAGTCAACCCTTTTGAAGTTCTGAAACAAAATTTCACTGTGTAGCAATGTTGAAATAGTTCATAGTGCCTCCAACTCAGCAATCCTCCTGCCTCAGCTGTTAGGGTGCACTGATTATAGGCTGCACCACCACGCCTAGTTAAGAGTCTTCAAGAGACAGACAGATGGCTCAGTGGTAAAGGTACTTGTTGCCAAGGCTAATAATTTGAGTTCAATTCCCAGAACTTACAAGACCTAAGGACAGACCTCCAAAGGTGTGTGTATATGTGGGTGTGCATGGGTGTGTGTCACACACAGACACTAAATAAGTAATGGGGCTAGGCAGATGGATCAGCCACTAAGAGCACTGGCTGTTCTTCCATTCAGTTCCCAGAACCTACATACTAGCTCACGACTATCTGTAACTCCAGCTCCAGGGAACCTGACACCCTCTTCTGGCCTCTGCAGTACATGGTGAATGGACATATAGGCAGGCAAAGCACTCATATACATTTTAAAAAGAGAGGCCAGGAAATGGGGGCACACACCTTTAGTCCCAGCACTCAAGAGCAAAGTCAGGAGGGTTTCTGTGAGTTCAAGGCCAGTCTGGTGTACAGAGAGTTCCGGACAGCCAGGGCTATATTGAGAAACCCTGTCTCTAAACCTGCCCCCTTGCCAAAAAAAAAAAAAAAGAAAGAAAAAGAAAAAATGTAATGTAAAACAGTATAATGGGGTCTTCAGAGATTATGGCCCTATGGTAAAGTGCTTGCCTTGTAAGAATGAGGACCTGGGTTCAGATCCACCTTTAAAGTCGGGTGTGGCAGAACATGCTTGGAATCCCAGTGCTTCGGAGGAGGAGAATGAAGGATCCCTGGATCTTGCCGGCCAGCTAGCCTAGCCCATTTGTGGAGCTCCACTCCACACCAGCTAGAGAACCTGTCTCAGAGAAAGGGTGAGTGACACCTGATGTCCTCTGGTCTCCACTTGTGTGCACATATGCACATACAAATGTAATACAATTAGGGCATAGAGCATGCCCACAATCCCTGCACTGTACAGACCAAGCAGTAAGACTGATTTCAGACTCAGCATGAGCTTCAAAGTTAGATTATCTCTCAAAAGAAAACTTTTAAATGTAACATGCAACATGCATAAGGCCCTGGTTTGAACCCCAGCACTGGGCTCAAAGAGAGGGAGAGAGTCATCGGGAGAGCTCAGCCTGCAAAAGCACTTGCCATTCAAGCCTGACTGACCTGCGTTCAAGCCCTGGAATACACAGTGGAAGGCAAAAACCTACTCCTGAAGTTGCTCTCTGACCTCCACATGTGCACTGTAGCATGCACTTAATAAATAAATTTAAAGGGACATAAAAAAGTTAAATAATTTTTTGAGACAGGGTTTGTCTGTATAACCAACCACCCTGGCTACCCTAGAACTTGCTTTATAGACCAGGCTGGCCTCAAAGTCATAGAGATCCGTCTGCCTCTGCCTCTTGAGTGCTAGAATTAAAGGCGTACATCACCATGCCCGCTGTAAATTTTTTTTTTCTTCAAAACAGGGTTTCTCTGTGTAACAGAGCCCTGGCTGTCCTGGACTTGATTTGTAGACCAGGTTGGCCTTGACTCCCAGAGATCCACCTGCCTCTCTGCATTCCAAGTTCTGGGGCTAAAGGTGTGCACCACCACACCTGGCTGTAAATTTAATATGAAGGTTTGAGGTGTGTGTGTGTTGTGTTAGCTAGGCATAATGGCACACACTTTTTTTTTTTTTTTGGTTTTTCGAGACAGGGTTTCTCTGTGTATCCTTGGCTGTCCTGGACTCACTTTGTAGACCAGGCTGGCCTCAAACTCACAAAGATCCACCTGCCTCTGCCTCCCAAGTGCTGGGATTAAAGGCGTGCGCCACCACCGCCCGGCCTAATGGCACACACTTGTAATCCCAGGACTCAGAAGGCCAAGGCAGGAGAACTGAAAGCTCAAAGCCAGCCTGGGCTAGACTGGGGCCATCTCTCAATCTCCAGCTCAGAAAGGACATAAGAGGAGCCAGAGGGAAAAAGATGCTGAGCATGAGGATGTCCATCCAATTTCTAGAATTAAGTGTAATCCCGACTAGGTGAGTGTGCAATTTTCACGTTATACTCAATCTCTGCTATTAAAATGGACCAGCTCAAGGAGGGCATGGTTTTCCTGCAGTTCACGGTACCTGATACAAAGCATGTATGGAGAAGAGATTGGAGGTATTTTTTCGGTGCAGTATTCAAAACTAGGGCAAGACAGGTCCTCTACAGAAGATTCGAGGCAGAGGCTCTACCTCACTGGGGGATTTTAGGCAAGTGCTCTACTGCTGAGCCACAGCCCCAGCCCTGAGTAAAGGCTGAGAAGTTGCTTGCTGGGTGACTGAATGGTGAATATTATGGAGTGCATGAACTCAACTCTTAAGAGCCTGGTGAAATCTGTGTTGCTCTATTATCTTCTTGGGCAAATTTCGTGTTTTATTATCAATGTGTCAACTCCTCGCACATCCGCATTCTTCATATTTGTTTAGGCTCTTCTCTTTTTTTGTTGTTATGCCATTTGTTTTTTGGTTTTTTTGAAGAGAGTCTCACTATGTAGCTTTGCTAGATCTAGAACTTGCTGTGTAGCCTTGAACTTCTGCCTTCTAAGTGTCTTTTCTTTGGTTCTAACAGGGTCTCATGGAGCCCAGCGTGGCCTGGAACTCACTAGGTAGCTGAGGTTGACTTTGAACTTCTGATCCTCCTGATCTGCCTCCTGAGTGCTAGGATAAGAAATATGTACCACATTACCAAAAAAAAAAAAAAAGAAATGTGTACCACAATACCTTGTGGTGTGGTGCTGAGAATAGAAACCAAGGGCTTCACACATACTAGGTAGGTACTCTACCAACTGAGCTACGACCCTAGAACAGTTTGGGGTTTTTTGATTATTATTTTATGCATATGTATGTGTAGCTGCTGAGACTTGAACCTGAGTCATTTGCAAGAATGGCCGAGTATTCTAACTGCTGAGCCAGCTCTCTATCCCTTATTTGTCTATTTTAGGAGAGAGTCTCAGTATGTATTCCAGGCTAACCTTCAACTCATGGCAATTCTGTTGCAAGTTCCTGCAACATTTAGACATGATTTAGGATTTAGGTGTGACCCACTACACTTGGATCTTTACAGGCAAATGTGGGTTTCAGAATCTTCCCCACAGAATGAAAACTCAGTTCTTACAACAAATCAACATCCTGAATGAAAAAGGAAGCCTGCAATTCCAGCAATCTGGGAGGTTAAGACTGAAGGATCATGAATTCAAAGTTCAGCCTGGGTTGCACAGTAAGATTGTCCTAAAAACAACAAAAAATGTAAAGCCTCAGTTGGTGATGCTGCTCAGTGGTAGGGGCCTACTTCATGTGTAGATAGCCCTGGGTTTGGCTCCCAAAATCAAAACAAACAAAAAGCAAAAAACAAAACCAAAGCAGAGTCCCATCACTCTGGTTTCAGAATGCATAGGAAATGGGAAAATGAAGCTGGATGTGGTAGCGCATGCCTTTAATCTCAGCACTTAGGAGGTAGAGGCAGGCGGATCTCTGTGAGTTCAAGCCAGCCTGGTCTACAGAGTGAGTTCCAGAACAGCCAGTACTGTTACACAGAGAAACTCTGTCTCAAAAAACCAAGAAGAAGAAGAAGAAGGAGGAGGAGGAGGAGGAGGAGGAGGAGGAGGAGGAGGAGGAGGAGGAGGAGGAGGAGGAGGAAGAGGAGGAGGAAAGAAAGAAAGAAAAAAGTGGGAAATAGATAGTAGATGCCAGGCATGTTAGCACATGCCTTTAATCCCAGCATTTGGGAGGCAGAGGTAAGAGGATCTCTGTGAGTTTGAGGCCAGCCTGGTCTACATAGCTGAGTTCCATGCCAGCCAGGATTACACAAAGAGACCTTGTCTCAAAACAACAACAAAAATAAAAACTAGGTGGTGGGCTATGGTATGTTAATATCTAGTATAAAATTAAAAAAACAAAACAAATGAGGAGAGGACAGAAGGGTCAATCAACTAGGCTCCCAGGACAGGGAATGTATTCGTTGAAATGGGAGATCATGGGTTATATAGGGGTATACTTATGGGTTATCTTGGAGTATGTGTTTGGTGTATGTGTGCATTTGTGTGCAGGTCTATGAATCTCTACTAGAAGCAAAAGAGGACGTCAGGGGTCTTGCTCTGTCACACTCCACCTTATTCCCTTGTGACAGGGCCCCTCAATGTACCTAAGGCTACCTTGGGCAGTCAGTAAGGCCCAGTTATCCTCATCTCAGCCCCCCTACAGTGCTGGAGTTAAAGGCATGAAGGTGTGTGTGTGTGTGTCCATGTCTGGCCTTGGGTATTTTTCTTTCTTCCCTCACCAGATCCTCAGTTAACCACTGTGGGACTGGGATTCAAGGGTGAAGATGAGAGTTTGGAGCTAGGAGACATGACCTGTGGCTTGGCACTAACCAAGATCATCGGCGAGCCTCCGGCCATCCTCAGCAGGTACGACCCGTTCGTCCTCCAGGTCACACTTGTTCCCCACAAGGATGACCTGGGCATTGTCCCAGGAGTAGGTTTTGATCTGTGTAGCCCTGTGGAGTTGTGGACATTGAGAGAGAGGTTAGAGATGGGAGAGGGGGAGAACAAAGGCCTAAGACACGTCAGCACTCACCAGTCCTGCACGGCAGTGAAGGATTCCTGGTTGGCAATGTCATACATGAGCAGGAAGCCCATGGCTCCACGGTAGTAGGCCGTGGTGATCGTCCGGTAGCGCTCCTGGCCTGCTGTGTCCTGGACAAACAGCAGTCAGTCAGCTAGGGGCCACTTGCTCCCCACCTGACTCTGCAGGACCCTGAAAGGGACACAGGTCACTCTTGTGGACCAGTTTGATGGGAGGAGAGTGGTGTGACCTTCACAGGTAATACCAAGGTGATGGAGAGGCATGGTCCTGCCCTCATAGCCCAGCCTGATGTGAGACATTACAGGCATGTATCACCAGGCCTATTGCCTCATCTGGAGAACTCAGCTTAACTGACTCAGCTCTGCCCTGGATGGGCTCCAGTGTGCAGGGACATCTCCCACTTATGAGCCTCCCGAACCTTGTTTCCAAGGACCCATGTAATAGTCACAAAGAAGAGCCATCTGGGCCTCAAGCCACCATCTCAATCTGCCACCCTGGTCCCCTTGTTACCATGATGATATCAACAGCTGGGCTGGGGACAAGGGGTAGCTCTGAAACTGGCAGTCTCCATGGGAGTCCATGAGATGGTCCCCAACTTCTTCACTAGTCACTGCTACTTCCAACATGCACCTTCTGTCCACTTTGTCCCTCCACAGGCTACCCAGGACAGGTATATTCCCTCACCCTGATGGATTTACCTCAGAGATAAAAGACACCTCCCTGCCCTGAGCAACTCTCCACCTCTGCTGGGAACTCTACTCAGGGTCTGATTCTCTATTGACTGCCCTCTCAATTCCCTACATGGCTACTCAACCCACCCAAATCTGCAGCTTAATCCTCTTGTCATGCCGATAGACTGTCTTGACCTTGAAGTCGATGCCCACTGTGCTCACGAAGGCAGGGGTGAAGGAGTCGTCAGCATAGCGGAACAGGAAGGAGGTCTTGCCCACACTGCTATTCCCGATCAAGAGCAGTTTGAACATGTAGTCAAAGTTCTGGTCGGCAGCATCCCTCGGGCTGGCAGGGGGCTCACTAGCGGATGCCATCTTGGTGGGATCTGTTTGGAAGGGGAGGCCAGACAGAAATCCTCATGTGAAAGAGTGGGCTCTTGAAAGCGGGCGGGTACCAACAAACTGAGACTATGGGCTCATTTGGGTTTCAGAATCAGTCCTTCCAATGTGTGCATCTGTGACCAGACTCGGGTCATCAGGCTGAACAGTAAGGGCCTTTTCCTGCAAAGCCATCCCTAGCCCTAGTTTTATCTATCTGTCTGTCTATCTATTTTAGTACACAGGTCTCACTATAGAGCCTAGTCTGGCCTCTCACTCTCACCCCTTCTGCCTCTACAGCCAAGTGTATGAGGTTGACAGATAACAGTTACAGGTGGCCATGAGCTGCCTCACCTGGGCTCTAAGAAGCTAAGTCAGGCCCTCTGAAAGAGCTACTTTTAACAGTTGGGCCATCTCTCCACTCCTCTTCCTTTTCTTCCCTTTTGGAGGGTCTCACATAGCTCAGGCTGGTCTCAAACTCTCCAATGTGGTGGATACTAACCTCAAACTTTTTTTTAAAAATATTTATTTATTTATTTATTTATTTATTTATTTATTATGTATACAGTGCCCTGTCTGCAGGTATACCTGCAGGCCATTAGAGGGCACCAGATTTTATTATGGATGGTTGTGAGCCACCATGTGGTTGCTGGGAATTGAACTCAGGACCTCTGGAAGAAGTCAGTGCTCTTAACCTCTGAGCCATCTCTCCAGCCCTAACTTCAAACTTTTGATCCTGGAACTGTGATTACAGGTGTGTACCACTATGGCCTTCTTAATGACTTTGTTACATTAACCCACAAACCTCTGCTGGGTGAGTCCCTTCTCAGCACCAGGTGCTGGTCTCTGAAGAGACACAGCTGTGCATAAGACAGCCGGACCCTCACTTTCTGGGGGAGGGGGACCACAGTGGGAGGGCTGTGGTGCTGCTTAATCTTTACTCAAAGGTGGAGCTGAGGGCTGGGGATGACTTACTCACTAGAGTGCCTGAGGTTTCAGCCCCAGTACCCAGGAAACCAAGTGTGGTGTGCACACCTGCAATTCCAGCACTAGGGAGTAGAGACTGGAGTATCAGGAGTTCAAGGTCATCCTGAGCTACATGGGAACCTGGTTCAAAAAAAAAAAGCAGAATTGAGCCTTTATAGTGGAAGATTCTGATCTACCTTGAGGTAACAGGTGAAAATTCAGGGCCAGTTGGGGGGGGTGAGGAAGTTGCACGGGCTGCAGGCTGGACTTTGCCCAGTGCAAGCAGCTGGTATGGCCAGGTGTGAGCTGGAGGGGGGCAGGGTCCCCTCCATCAGGGCCTGAATGTTGACTTTACCTGGTGCTGGCCACTTGGGGTGCCTGTCCTCTCCAAGTCCACTTTAACCCTTTCCCTGTCCCCCAGGGTAAGGGGAATTTCTATAAATACAGTATGGTTTAAAGGCTCAGTTATGCTCTCAAGTGGGTACCTGCCATTTTATTTGTCAAAGGGGCCGGGCCAGGCTCCCTCTTGGCCAAAGCTGACTCACCCCAGCCATGGTCCACGGAGACAGGAATGAAAGTCATCAAATTCAAGAAATTATCCTAGCCACTCAATAATTACAAAACCCACACCCCATATCTTGATATTTGTATCTGCCCACACTCCAGCATGCTGTTTCATCCGAATCTAGGGTGCCCTTCTAAGCTGCCCCCACTCCAGTTTCTCCAGCTGTCTACAGTCGCTCTCCGAAGCCCAAGCAAAAGTATTTCTCAACGGCCTTTGGTGTTTTGTGTTTTTCTGTCTCGTGTACTTCCAAGGAGAACGCAGCCAACCCCACCCTGTGTTCCGGGAGAACGGGTTTGAGGAGGGACCGCAAAGCGTCTGTCGGGCAGGGCCTCCAGGCTGGCCCCCGCCCCACCACGGCTCCTCTGCCGGGCCGTCGAGGGGGGTCCCCTTAAGGCTGATATCTGAGCTGTCACTGCAGTGCGTGCACCAGCAGGTGCCTCCCCCATCACCATATGGCTCCCTCGCTCGCCCCCTCGGCTGGGCTTCCCGCCTACCCTGCCACCGCTCGGAGAGCCGGTCGGGCGCCGGGAACCCAGGGGAGCCAAGCAGCGCCGACTGGGGTGCGGGACCCGGTCTGGCGCGGACCCCAGCTCAACTCAGTCACAGCGCGCGAGCGGGGAGGCTGGCTGGCTGGCGCACACGCTCCTGGGCTCACCTCGGGTCCCGCCTTGCACACCAGGATCCGCCCACGAAGACACTGCGGCCCGCACAAGACCGCGACCCCCGCCCCGCAGATGCCGCCGCCAGCACAGACACCCGGATCCCGCGCCGGCTCCGCCCAGGTGGAGGAGGCGAGGCCACGGCAAGAGAGGGAGCGCTGCGTGGGTGGGGCCTTAAGGGGCGTGGCCGTCGTGAGAGCTGGAAGTGGGCGTGGTCTTTGTGGGCGGGGTGTGCTCTGGCAGGGGCGGGGCCACCCCAGAGGCGCTGGGGGTGGGCGGGAAATCGAGGGGGTGTGGCCTGGTAGTGTTGGGTCCACGGCGGGAGGGGAGGCGGGACTGGAATCGAGCGAGGGGCGAGGCTGAGCAGTAGGGCGGGGTATATACGTGGAGGGGCCGTCCCTGGAAGTGGAACCTCACCGTGGATGGAGAGGCACTAGAGGCGAGAGGGGAGGGTGAGGGGAGGTAACAGGGTTGAAAGATGTGTGGGTCTAACAGGGGTCGGAGGTAGAACCCAGAGGCGCGGGAAGAGGTATTAGGTCCCACCATAGCCTCTCCTTACTAAATATAAGTAGAAAATGTCTTCTATGCACTCTGTGGTTAAGAGAAACACCTCAGCAGTTGAGTTCCAGTCGGGACATATTTAACCTTTCTGAACCTTAATTTTCCCATCTGCCAAGTGGTTCATGACAAGAATTGTGTAATCATGTTTTCGTTTTTATTTATTTATTTTTGGGGCTGGAGAGATGGATGGCTCAGGATTGTTCTTGCCGAGGATCTGGGTTTGAGTCTCCGCGTCCACACGGACACAACCATCCACAACTCCAGTTCCAAGGGACCTGACCCTTATCTTCATCAAGCATCAAGAACCACGTGGTGCAGACATGCAGGCAGGCAAAACACTCAAGTGAAGTAAAATTTAAAAATCTAAAATAATTTTAATTTTTTTTTGTTTTTGAGAAGATCTCATTTAGTCTAGGCTTGCTTCAAACTCACTGGGTAGCCAAGAATAAATGTGAACTGATTCTCCTGCCCTCCACCTCCCGAGGTCAGACTGAAGGTGTGCAAAACCATGCCTGGTTTATGTGGTTGAGAGGGATCGAGCCCAAGGCCTCTTATATACTCTACCTTCTCACCCCATTTTCTTTTCAGTCCTGGGGTCTTCATGAATGTTAGGCATACTCCCTGTCCCATGGGGGAGGGCTGTAACCGAACTTTTAAATTATTATTTAACACTTAATCTCAGGGTCGTGGGTTCGAGCCCCACGTTGGGCGCCACCTGTAACCGAACTTTTAAATTATTATTTAACATTTATTTATTACTAAATTCACTTATAACAAACACCAACAATTTCTTAACTATTAATCCTATAAATTCCTACAACCCCTTTAACCTATCCACTAAACCTATTGATAATCATAACAACTACTTTCATAACCTTTTAGAATGATACAGTCTCTGGGGCAGGTCCTCAGTCGTCAGGAACACAGTATTTGTTGTAGATTCTTTAACACACTTAGCAGTCCTTTTTCTGGATCTCTCAGATGCAGGTTCGTCAGGGTAAGTTGGTTATTGCAGTCTCACCTTAAATAAGGCTTCATGCTTTCTTCTCTGTGGGAGACCCCAGCCGTCTGCAGGCCAACTTACTTTTGAATCAGGAACTCAGCTGCTCTGCCTCAGTCCTTAAAGCCAGGCACCGTTTCCTTTAGGCCACTGTTTGGACAGATCAAACCCCTCTAGGCAAAAGCTGAGCCACAGGGTCCAGTCCTTGGCCTTTTGGTGTCTTGCTCAGGCTTTCTTTGCTCACCGGCTTCTTTCTGCTTCAGGGAGAGAGCTGGCCATCAATGGCCAGCCCTTTTTTCAGCAGGACTCTTGGAGCTCTCTAGCATCAGGGGCCTCTTCTCCTCTGGGCTCCACGCACTGTCCTCAAATAGGAGGAACTCTGTTTCAGCTTAATTTGGGCTCTGCCCACTTAGCAGCTGAAAACAATGTCAGGCCAGATACTTTGTTTCTTCAAGTCTTGAGTCTTTCCTGTTTTTCCTGACTTCAAACTTGTTTTTCAGTCTATTGAGTCTTTCCTGTTTTTGCTGACTTCATGCTGATAATGCTCTTCAGGCCCCGAATTAAGAGACAGCATCAGAAACTCCTATATATTTCCTAAATCTAATTTATCTAACTCCTACAGAGACAGTATCAGAAACTCCTATATATTTCCTAAATCTAATTTATCTAACTCCTACAGAGACAGTATCAGAAACTCCTATATATTTCCTAAATCTAATTTATCTAACTCCTACAGAGGGCTCTAAGTGCTTGGCCCTAAAGGGTGCTGGATTCCACTGTTCAAGAGCCTCAAGGGCTCTTGGAGTGAAAGCACGTTTTAGAAATAAGGGAACTGAGGACCAAAGAAAGGCAGATGTTTACCTGAGGCCACACAGCAATATTTGGCATTCAAAATAATATAGAGGGGCTGTCAACATGGATGAGTAGGTGAAGGCACTTGCCACTAAGCCTGATAAAAGGGTTCCAGGGACCAAAAGGGTAGCAGAACCAATTCCCACAAGTTGTCCTCTGAACCTTCATATACACACACCACTAAATAAATAAATAAATGTAAAAAAAATCAGACATTTAGGCAAGGTGGCTTATACCTGCAATCCCAGTGTTTGAGAGGTGGGGGAAGGCAGAAGATCAGGAGTTCAAGGTCACACTCAGGTATGTAGTAAGTTCAAGACCAGCCTAGGCTATGAGACCCCATCTCAAAAGTTGTGTGTAGAGCCGGGCATGGTGGCACACGCCTTTAATCCCAGCACTTGGGAGGCAGAGGCAGGCGGATCTCTGTGAGTTCGAGGCCAGCCTGGTCTACAAAGCAAGTCCAGGACAGCCAGGGCTGTTACATAGAGAAACCCTGTCTTGAAAAACCAAAAAAAAAAAAAAAAAAAGTTGTGTGTGTACAGGTGAGATGGTGTGCACCTGTAACCCTAGTACTTGGGAAGCTGAGGCAGGACAGCCATGAATTTGAGGCTAGCCTGGGCTACAGAGTGAGAACCTGTCTCAAAATAATCAAAGACTGATGTAGTAGCTCACACCTGTAATCTTAGCACATGATAGGCTGAGGCAGAAAATGGTTATGTGTTTCAGGCCAATCTGGGCCACAGAATTCCAGGTCAACCTGCACCAGAGACCCTGCCACAACACACACACACAGCAAGCACACACTTGAACTTTTCTGCTCATCCGGATGCCTCAAGGGAACAGTTGCCTAAAGCTCCAGCATATATGAATTGAGCTGGAGTGCATTAGCTAGAGAGAGCTGAGTTATGCTCAGAAACAAGCAGCCCCCAAAGTCTCCAGGATATCCCAGCTAGATTCAGATCTTGGGATGGATGCTATGGACTAAGGAAAGATGAGACAAGTTCATCCTGTCTTGCAAACACTTCTTGTAAAGATATGCCACTTCTGGTCACATCTCACCAGCCAAAGCAAGTCATAATGCTACTTCCAGTGTTAGTAGGATAAGAAATATGATTGTGCCCCAGAGATGGGAACCTGATGTGGCTCCAGTAATACATAGTAAAGGCAATGGTTAGAACCAAGCCAGGCATACAGCAGGTACTAAATAAATGGTCATCATTAGAGGAGATACGCTGGAACTTCAATAGCTCACACTTGAATTGTTTCATGCCACAGAATACGGAAACTTGAGGTTCTGAGTACTATACAAGCATGAACATGCGCACATGTGCACGTACACACCCTCCCACACACACACACACACCATCTGACTTCTCCTGGAGTGGAAAAAAATGACCACAACCATCTCCAAAGAAGAATTTACTGGCACATAGGGCCTGTGTTAGAGGCTCCTGAGCCCCAGGGAGAGGCCAACAAGGCAGATCCCATTGCTTAGCAGGCACCCCAGGTTGCAGAGGGAAGACAGGCCATGGTAGTGGAAGAATTTCTGGCGGAGAGCACTGTACTTGGGGTCCTTCTCCCGCAGCTGGCGGTAGGGGTCGGGGCCCTGGTGGCTGCCTGGCACCTCTGTCCCGAGGCCTCGCTCTTTCTCCACAGCCTGCAGGGCCCACATGATGGCCGTGGTGCGGGCCTCCAGCCAGCGAGCATTGATGGTGGCCAGTGTGAGGCTCAGGAGCAACAGGGCAAGCTGAAGACAGTGACAGGGAAGCAAGGTGAGTGGGACTGAGAGGCTGCATCCTCCCAGCCCAGAGTTCCCTGAAAATAGCAGTCCTTAGGAAAGGATCTACCCATGGCTTTTTTTCCTTCTGCTCTCTGGGCCCCAGGGCAGGGTCTGCTCTCTTACTATTCCCCCAACACCAAAATCTCTTCTTCAAAACAAAGCTTGTATTTTTTGTAGTACTGAGAATTAATCTTGGGGCCTCAGTCCCATGTAAATGTTCTACCACTGAGCTACGTGCCCAACCTTCTTTTTACTTGTTTTGTGCTTATGTGGTATATGTACTTGTTCATATATGTGCACACCTGCTCACAGGTACATGAGTATGTGTGTTTTTTGTGGAGGCCAGAAGTCACCTTTGAGCTTTCTTTCCTTTTTAATTTATTGCATTCATGTGTATGTGTGTGTGTGTGTGTGTGTGTATACAACATGCCATGGTGTATATTTGGAGATTGGAGTACAACTCAAGGGAGTAATTTCTCTTCTATTATGTGGACCCTCAGGGATCTAGCTCAGATTGTCATCTGGCTTGGCAGCAAGGGCCTTTGCTTGCTAAACCATCTTTAGTTTTTGAGATAGTATCTCTCATTGATCCTCAAACTCCCTTACTCAGGTAGGCTGACTGGTTGACCAATGAGCTTCAGGGATATGCCTGTCTCCACCCTTGACTCCCACCCTCCTCCCCATGTTGGGTAACACTTCTGTGTTTGGTATTTGAATGGATGCTGAGGATCTGAACTCAGGTCCTCATGTTTGCATAGCAAGCATTCTTTTGCTCAAGTCATCCCCCAGCCTCCACTTTTTTCACTTTGAGACAAGGTCTCACTAAGTGGCCTGGAACTCACTGTGTAGCCAAGACTGACCTTAAACTTGCAATCTCCTTGCTTACACTTGCCAAATAGCTGGGATGATAGGCTTGCCCATGTTCTCTCCCCAAAATCAAGACAGATAACACTAATTGTTCATTCTCCCTGCCCAAAAGCACACAGCCTAAAATAGGGCTCATCTCTTCTGTGGTCCCATCTCAGTTCTACCCAAGGAACTGACACCGGGCCAACAGGAAATGAATTAAACACCTGGAGAATAATACCAGTTACCCATAACTCTTTCTTTAAGAGATTATTATTTTGGAGGCAGCAGGTTGAGACAGGATCTCAGTAGCTCTGGGTGGTTTCACTCTCCCCATGTAACTGACCCTGCCCTTGAACTCCTGACCCTCCCACCTCCACCTCCCAAGCTGGGATATAGGTGTCACCATTACACTAGCCTTGGTTTTTTGTTATTGTTTGTTTGGTTTTGAGACAGGGTCTCTCTTTGTAGCCCTGGCTGTCCTGGAACTCGGTACATAGATCAGGCTGGCCTTGAACTCACAGAAATTCTCCTGTCTTTGCCTCTAGAAGGCTGGGACTAAAGGTATGAATCACTACACCTGGCTTGGTTTTGTTGTTTGATACAGAGTCTAATATGCAGCCCAGGCTGGCCTGGAAACCTGTACAATTTCTGTTGTGCACCCTCCCACATCCTGGGGTGACATGTGTGTGTGTGTACGTGTGTACTGCTACACTGGGCTGAGAGACTACTCTAAATGCCTGTGAGGACTCATCCGCCCACATCTAAAAACTTCTAGAGCAGAGAGAGGGAAGGGTTGGGAAATCCGAGCTGCAAGGATCGCTGAGGGACTATGTAGATGGGATAGGGGAAACCCAAATTCCCAGTCTATCTAGTTTTTAAACAATGAACCGAGGTGAATGCCCCAGCTCAGCTGAGTCACTCCAGTTTGGCAGGAGGCCCAGCTATTGGGTAGAGAGGAAACAGGAGCCACAGAGAGGGCTGCTGGGGTAGCTGTGCAGGATGTGTGTGTGCACCGTTCAAGGGTGCCCAGTGACCAGAGCTCTGTCTTCACTAGGAATAAGAGGCATTTCTTTGTCCCTTTCAAAACAATGTCACGGCCGGGCGGTGGTGGCACACACCTTTAATCCCAGCACTTGGGAGGCAGAGACAGGCGGATCTTTGTGAGTTCGAGGCCAGCCTGGTCTACAAAGTGAGTCCAGGACAGCCAGGGCTACACAGAGAAACCCTGTCTCGAAAAACCAAAAAAAAAAAACAAAAAAACAAAAAAAACAATGTCACTTGAGCTGGCTGTGGTGGCACATACCAGCAGGATATCCTGAAGAAGTGGAAGCAGGAGGATCACATGTTTGAGGCTAGGGTGTAGAGGTGGCTCAGCATTTAAGAGAGTATACTGGTTTTGCAGAGGAGCGAGTTCAGTTCCTAATACCCACTTAAAGCAGCTCAGAGTGGCCTGTAACTACAGTTCTTGGGGGATTTGTCACCTCTGGCCTCTGAGAAAACCTGCACATTATAGGTACATTCCTACACACAGACATAAATGAAAACAATAAAAGCCCAGCAGTGATGGTGTGGGCACACCTTTAATATCCCCGCACTCAGAGCCAGAGGCAGGTGGACCTCTGAGTGACACCCAGGGATACATAGAGAAATCCCATTTCAAAAACCAAAAGGAAAATAATAAAAATAAATCTTTAAAAAAGTTTTTCATTGGAGGGTTATTGATGTAGCTGAGTTGGTAGGTGGGGTACCTATCTGACATGCACATATGCAGGATGTGTGTGCTTTTATCCCTGGTGATGAGCCTTGGGTTCAACTCCCAACATTTCATAAAACTAATGTGTGGGAGGGCATGTCTGTGATTTCAGGAGGCAAGAAGATTGGAAGTTCAAACTCATCTTCAACACACTGGGTTCAAGACCCTGTCTCCAAACAATAAGGACACCACTAACCATGTAGGTCAAAAAGACACACTTGTACATGCCTAGCATTTGCAAGGTTCTGGGTTTCATCACCAGCACTATGAAAAATAGCATCAAATAGGAAGATGGAGTCAGTAAAGGGTTTGCCATGCAAGCACGAGGACCTGAGTTCAATCCCCCAACATTCATGTTAAAAAGCCAGGCACAATGACTCATGCCTGTAATCTCAGTGCTGGGGTGACAGAGACAGAAAGATCCCTGGAAATTGCCAGCCAACTTATCTGACCAAATCAGTGAGCTTCAGGTTCAATGAGAGACCTTGTCTCAAATAAATAAATAAATAAAATTAAAAAAAAAAAAAAAGCTGGGCAGGGTAGTTCAAGACTTTAGTCCCAGCACTTGGAAGGAAGAGGCTGGTGGATCTCTGTGAACTGGAGGCCAGCCTGATCTACAAAGTAAGTTCCAGGACAGACAGGGTTGTGTAGAGAGACCCTGTCTCAAGAGAACAAAAATAAATAACCTGGGTAGTGGTGGCACACACATTTAATCCCAGTCAGTACTCAGGAGGCAGACGGATCTCTTGAGTTCTACACCAGCCTGTTCTACAGAGTGGGTTCCAGGACAGCTATGCCTACACAGAGAAACCCTGTCTCGAAAAATCATATATATATATACATATGGTATGGTAGAGAGTATTAGAGGAAGACACCTAACATCAACCCCTGGTCTCTACATATGATTGTACATATGAATGTACACACACACACCCACATCCACACTGAAATAAAACAAAGTCTCCATAAGTGCTCACTGGAGTCTTGGGGACAAATCTAAAACTTGTGACCCCCCCCCCAAATCCTCATACCTGACTGATTTCCCAGAGTGTGAGGTGGATCCAGGCTCGCTGTGGAGCCAAGATGCAGAGGTTGACGAAGGCACAGCCCAAGGAGATGTGAAAGTAGACCGGGAAGATCTTGCTCTGCACAAGCCCGAAGGTATGCCGAGGAAGGCTCCGGAAAAGCAGGAAGCCTGGGAGATGGAGGGCCAAAAACACCTATTGGGACACTTCCGGATCCCCCTCCCACTCAGTCCTCACCCTAAGTAACAGACTGGGGAGGTGGTCCCTACCTGAAGCAAAGGTCACCCACATCTGCATGCCCCAGGCACCAGACAACACCAGCAAATGGAGCACTTTAATCAGGCTTCCTGGATCCTCACTTTCCTCCATCCTGCGGCCCTGGGAAGGAGGCAGCAATGACTCAGCTTAACATTTAACCTTTGTCCGCTGCTGGCTTTGAGGCCCTGGTAGAGTGCTTGGGGGTCAGCCTCACACTTGTACAAAGGTGAGGGTAAACAGTGTGTAAACAGCAGTTGGAAAACCCAAAGCAGCCTTTGGACAATTTCAAGCCCAACCAGTTCGCCTGAGCTCAGGCTGGGCCTGGAATTGTGTGTGGCTTTGAGGTTGGGAACTTGGTTGGCGTTGGTCTCACATTCCCTAAACATACTTGCAAGGTAATAGTAATGGTGATAAATAAATAAATAGATAGATAAATAAATAAACAATCTCAGCCCAGTGTGGAGGCTCGTACCTGTAAAGCCTCAACATTTGGAAGACCGAGACAGGGGAACTGCCACTTTTCTAGCTTAAGGTTACAATAAGACTCCTCCATTCCAAAAAGCGTTTAAAAACTTAAAGACCGGCCTGGTGACTCACAGTTGTAATTCCAACATATGGGAAGATGATGCGGGAAAATCGCTGGGTTTGAGGACAGCCTGAGACACAATGAGACTGTCTCAAAATAAATAAACAAACATCTCAAGCTCCAGCCAGCTGGAGTTGGAACGCAGGGCTTCTTGCATGAGGCAGGAGCTCTGCTGCTGAGCCACTTCCCCCTGGCTGGAGCTTGAGACAGGCCCTGGCTTTCTCCTAGCATTACAGCACTGAGGTAGAGAGAGAGAGATACATGAGGCCTTGTGTCAAAAATAAACAAAGTCAAGCCGGGCGGTGGTGGCGCACGCCTTTAATCCCAGCACTTGGGAGGCAGAGGCAGGCGGATCTTTGTGAGTTCGAGGCCAGCCTGGTCTACAAAGCGAGTCCAGGACAGCCAGAGATATTCAGAGAAACCCTGTTTCGAAAAACCAAAAAAAATAAAATAAAATAAAATAAAATAAACAAAGTCCTAGAACAAAATATCTCAGGCTCTCTCTAGAACCCCAAATCCACTGCGCCTTATAGAACCCCAAAAGCTTGAGTCCCCGCAGCTCAAATTCGCATTCCTAGATTTTCAGGGATTACTCTGGTTCTGCAGACAGCTAAGATCCCTCATCCGGAAACCCTAGATATCCTAGGAACATCCCAAAGCACCCCCGGGACCCCCATCTGACCCCACCGTTAGAGCACCGGAGAGCGACTCCTGGGCAGCTCACGCTCGCCTGAAACCTCCAGGTTTTCTTCCGCCCCGCAGGCCTCGTCCCACCTCCCGGATAGTCAGAAGCCAATAGGATCACAAATCTGACTCCTTTGTACTCGCCCACTTAGGGATTGCCCAGTTGTCTTGCGGGAATCATTCTGCCATCCCGCCTCTCCGAACTTCATCCAGTCATACCGAAGATGCTCAGGCGCCAATGAGCTCCGTGCCTGACCCGGAGTGAGCGGGCGTGGCTTAAGGGAAGACCACGCCCTTCTCTGTGACTCCACCTCTGCCCTCCCGGCGTTTTTCCAGAGATGGTGTCCCCAGGGGATCAAAACGTTAGCGTCACAGCTGGGGCCTAACTTCGTGGTCCCTGATGGGAGAGCATGAACAGGTGGTATGTGATAGGCGGGGATGAAAGAGGGGGTCGGAATATTGGTGGGGTATTAGATTGACAGGACAAGGGGCGGGGCTAATAGCGATCGATTGTCACCCCCCCTCGCTAGAAGAATTCTCTGGAGAAGGGGACAGGTGTGGGGAGGGTGGGCACGGTGGGGGAATTTCCCTGCAGTGCAGCTCTGAAATGCCTCTTTCCTTTCCCGCCTCTAATCTTATAGGGTATCTGTGGTCCTCAGGTGACATTCTAGAATGTTTCGCTTACCAAGCAGTGGATTAAATCTGTGTAATCAGGACATCCCAATAAAGTGGATATGATGGGCTTCCCCACCCCGCGACAGATTCTCAGTGTGTAGTCCTGGCTGGCCTGGAACTAGCTTTGTAGACAAAGCTGGCCTGAATCTCAGGGATCCCCTGAATGCTGGGATTGAAGGGGTGAACCACCACATCCTGCCTTTTCTGTGCTTTTGGTGTTGTTTCAGATTTTAAAATTTTGTTTTATGTGTTTTGTCTTGCTTGTGTGTATGTCTGTGCACTGGTTTCATGCCTGGTGCTTCAGAGGTCAGAAGAGGACATTAAATCCTCTGGCAATGGAGTTATAGAAGGTTGTGAGCCACCATAGGGTGCTAGAAATTGAACCTGGGTACTATGGAAGCACAGGTAAACCAATTGCTAAACCAACTCTCAGGTCTTTTTTTTTTTTTTTTTTTTTTTTAGGTTTTGTGACAGGGTCACCTATATAGCCCTGACTGGACTAGAACTCACTCTGTAGACCAGGCTGGCCTGAACTCATAGAGATCTGCCTGCCTCTGTCTCCCGAGTGCTGGGGTTAAAGGCGTGTGACTACTTTTTAATAGAAAACTTTGTTATTCTTGTGTGTACATGAGGTATGAGGTATGTCTTAAGTGTGCATGAGTCATGGCACACATGTAGAGATCAGAGGACAACTTTATGGAGTTGGTTCTCTGCTCCCACTTTTAAGTTAACGGGGATCTGATTCACGTTGTCAAGCTTGGCAGCAATCTCTTTACTCAGTGAACCCTCTCTCCAGCCCTTCAAGGCCTTATGTCTTTATGTGGGATATCTGCTTCTCATAACCCAACCGAACCTCTGCGTTTGGATTTATCTTCCACTTCTGCCAACACTGAGAAGATTCTGGGCTGAAACATTTTTGAGGGGTCTCTCTTTGGGGAAACTCTAAAGGAGTTAGGAGGCTGGGGCTGGTTCTCAGATTGCTAGAGCACTTGTCTAGCATGCAGCTAGGTTCCATCCCCAGCATTGTCTAAACTGGCTGCTGACACACACCTGTCATCCTAACACTCGGGAGGTGGAAGCTGGAGGATCAGGAGTTCAAGATGATCCTTGGTTATGTACTGAGTTGGAGGCCAGCCTAGACTACATGAGACTCTGTCTCAAAACAACAATGAATGCCGGGCAGTGGTGGCGCACGCCTTTAATCCCAGCACTTGGGAGGCAGAGGCAGGCGGATCTTTGCGAGTTCAAGGCCAGCCTGGTCTACAAAGTGAGTCCAGGACAGCCAGGGCTACACAGAGAAACCCTGTCTCGAAAAACCAAAAAAAAAAAAAAACAACAATGAATAACTAAAACTAAGAAGATTGGGAGTTAGAGACTGGTCTCAGAGCCCCTCCCATCCCCTTGTCTGCAGTGACCCTGACTACTGTGTAACTCAACTCTGCTGGCCTCTCTCACTTGCCAGCACATCTTGGGCTGCCAACGAGAGGGGCAAGTACTGGTGGTGTTCTTGGAGGCCCTGGTAGACAGCTAGCAGACTGGGAGGGGCTGACAATTGCAAGCTTACTATCACTTATCCCTGAAGGAAACTTTTTCCCTTCTAGGGTCCTCCTCAGACAAGGCTTTGGACTGTATAACTCACTGGTCCAGGACCATGGAGCCTGAAACTGGGAATGCGGGCTGGCAGTCGGAGTGGGACTCAACAACTCAGTCTCATGAGGGTACATCCAATTCAGACCTTCACAAGGAACATAATCTTGACCAAGACCTTGTGAAGAGGAACCACAGCACAGCCAAGGTTACCCCCATTTAGGGAACCCTCATTAACCTAGGAATGCACCTGCTGTGTGCCACTGTGGAGCATAGGGACAGGTCTACAGGGCAGGGACCTGCGCACAGTTTCAGCACCTAGAACAGCCCCTTTGGGAGGAGATATGAAGGAATGGGAGGAGTCCTACTTGTGTGTCTCCCTTATTTGTTGTGAGACAGTGTCTCTTGTAGCCCAAGCTGCCTCTGAACTTGCTCTATAGCCAAAGCTGGACTCCTGTTTCTTCTGCCTGCATCTTCTGAATGCTAGATTATAGGAAGGAGACATTAAGTCTTTTTGTTTGTTTGTTTTGTTTTTGTTTCAAGACAGGGTTCCTCTGTGTAGTCCTGGCTGTTATGAAACTCACTTTGTAGACCAGGCTGGCCTGGAACCCAAAGATCTGCCTGCTTCTGCTTCCTGGGTGCTGAGGCTAAAGGTGTGTGCCACCACTGCCTGGCTTGACTTTTATTTATTTATTTTTATGTTTTAAAACATATCTTTAATAATAGAAATTTCTCATACATCAATATACAGAGAATATTTTTGCTTTTTACTTTTTTTAATGTTTATTACTTCAGGTTACATCTCCACAGTGCCCTCTTTCCACCCCTCCCATTCCCACCCTCCCACCCTCTACCCCTATCCCTTCCATCCCACTCATCTGGAGTGGAGTGTCCCTACATAACCGTCCCCCACCCCAGTTCAGCAGTCATATGAGGGCTAAGAGCCTCCTCATACATTGGGGGCCTACAAGGCAGCACCAATAGGGCAAAGTATCTCATTGACAGGTAACAAAGTCTATGTTCCTGTTCCCTTTGGTGCATTGGTTGTAGTATAGTTATCCTGTATTATATGGCTAAAATCCGATTATAAGTGAATAGATGCCATGTGTATCCTTCTGAGTCTAGGTTAGCTCACTCAGAATGAGCTTTTCTAGTTCCATCCATTTGGCTGCAAATTGCATGATTTTGTTGTTTCTGATAGCTGAGTAGTATTCCATTGTGTAGATGTAACACAGTTTTTTTTTTTTTATCCATTCCTCGGCTGAGGGACATCTGGGTTGTTTATAGTTTCTAGCTATTACAAATAAAGCTGCTATGAACATAGATGAGGAAACTTCCTTGTGGTTTGGTGAGGAATCATTTGGATGTATACCTAGAAGCGGTATGGCTGGGTCTTGAGGTAGAGCTATTCCAAGTTTTCTAAGATATCGTGACTTTTATTTTTTGAAGGTGTGTGTGTGTGTGTGTGTGTGTGTGTGTGTGTGTGTGTGCACATGAGTGCAATTCCCTGAAAGGCCAGAGAAGGGGATCAGATCTCTAGAGCTGAAGTTCAGGTAGCTATTTGTGAGCCTTCTGACTTGGATAATTAGGTCTTCTTCAAGAACATTATGTACTTTTTTTTTTTTTTAAGACAGAGTGTAGCTCTGGATGGTCTGGAACTGACTATATAGACCAGGATGACCTTAAACTCACAATGATCCACCTGCTACTGCCTCCCAAGTGCTGGGTTTAATTAAAGGTGTGTACCACCATGCCCTATATATACACACATACATATATATACACACATACGTATGTATATATATATATATATATATATGTGTGTGTGTGTGTGTGTATGTGTATATATGGGTCTTCACACTAGTGCAAAGTGTCTGTGGAAGCCAGAAGAAGTCATCGGATCTCCTGGGGCTAGAGTTTTAAGTGGTTGTGGCCATCCAATCTGGATGCTTGAAGCCAAACTCCAATCCCCTGCAAGACCAGTACACTGAACTATCTCTTCAGAAATGAGGATGTCTGACTTTTTGTGAGTGTTTGTTTGTTTACTTGGTGTTTCTTGTTTTTGTATCTGTATGATTTCTGATTGTGTGTGCAACATACTTGTGTCTAAAATTGTGTTTCTATGTGGCCAATCATGTTGAACAACTTGTGGCCAGGTGTTGATGACACACACCTTTAATTCCAGCACTCAGGAAGCAGAGGCAGTAGGATCTCTGAGTTGGAGGCCAGCCTGGTCTACAGAGATAGCTCCAGAACAGCCAGGACTAAACAAAGTGACCCTGTCTCAAACAAAACAAAACAAAACAAACAACCAGGATATGGTGGTGTGTCAAGTAAGTGCTGATGGAGCCCACTATATAGACATTGCTGTCATTGATGTCTTGTACTCTTAAGGAGAAAAGTCAAGTCAGGGACAAGCCTGGCATCTGGTTTTTGTCAGCCCAGAGGCCCACAGACATGTGAGATGAGGACCACAAGTGCACTTCTGAGCATGTAGAGATGATGAACCTGAGGGTAGGGGGTGATGAGTGAATGCCCCTGGGCACAGTTTTGCCTGGTTTGGGATAACCAGAACTCAAGAGATATGCTCCCACCCTCCCTTCTGAGCTGCCATAAGGTAAACAATCTAGGAACGTATCATCACTTTCCTTCCTCTTGCCTCAGAAGTCGGTGGAGTCCGGTTCTTCTAAAGTAAAAGGTGAGAACCCTTTTCCAAGTGGGACTGGAGGAGGAAGACATTTGGGTTTCTGTCTCCACGTAACTTTTCTTCTACCTTTATTTATTTGCTTCCTGCGTTTGAGATTATGTGTGCCAATGTGTGTGCATGTGCCATGGACAGGTCGTTGGGCATCTTTATCAGAGCTGGTCCTCTCCTGCCCTGTGGGTCCCTGGGATTAAACTAAGGTCTTTAGGCTTGGTGGCAAGTACCTTTACCCACAGAGCCACCTTGCAGGTCCACTTTCCACAGTCTTCTCCAGTATCAAGGTCCATGCTCATTAAATGCCTCAAGGGGGTCCCTTGCCCTATATCTGCCTCTCTTCATCCTCTAACTGCCCCCTCCATCTCTGTCCTGGTCTTGCCTCAGCCATGCCCACCCTTACCTGCCCACAGGTAAGAATTCCATGCTAATTCCTGACTCTCAGAAGCTCTTGCGATGTGAACTAGAGTCTCTCAGGACCCAGCTGCAGGCTCAGACCAAGGTGAGCCCCCTCCCACCCCTCTGCACCCCTGTTCTCATCCTCCTCCCTACTCCAGGCCCTCACCTCCTGCCCCTCCAGGCTTTTGAGTTCCTGAATCACTCTGTGACCATGCTGGAGAAGGAGAGCTGCCTACAACAGATCAAGATCCAGCAGCTTGAAGGTAAGGATTAGGTGGAGGCCAAGGTCCAAGTAAGTTTGTAGGGAGTGAAAATAAGTTCCAGGTCAAGGTGAAAAATGTGGTCAAGGAAAGCTAGAGTCAAAGCTAGCCTCTGGCCCACCTCAATTTCTCACCTTTTTTTTTTTTTGTTTTTTTCGAGACAGGGTTTCTCTGTGTAGCTCTGGCTGTCCTGGACTCGCTTTGTAGACCAGGCTGGCCTCGAACTCACAGAGATCCGCCTGCCTCTGCCTCCCGAGTGCTGGGATTAAAGGTGTGCGCCACCACCGCCCGGCTTAATTTCTCACCTTTTTAAAAAATAAATATCAATTGTTTTGAATGCTAATTTTTAAACATTTATTTATTTATTTATTTATTTATTATGTATACAGTATTTGCTCTACATATATGCCCGGGCAGCAGATCTCAATGTAGATGGTTGTGAGCCACCATGTGGTTGCTGGGAATTGAACTCAGGACCATTGGAAGAACAGCCAGTGCTCTTGACCTCTGAGCCATCTCTCCAGCCCAACTTCTCACCTTTTGGGGCTGGACCTCGGTTGGTAGAGCACTTGCCTAGCATGCATGAAGTCCTGGGTCCCTTCTCCAGCCTAGAATAAAGCTGGACCAGGTGGCGCATGCCTGTGATCCCAGCACTCGGGAGATGGAAGCAAGAGGATTGTTCAAGGTTATCACCTAATTAGGGAGTTGAAAGTTAGCCTGGGCTAGAGATTCTGTCTGGAAAACAGAAAATAAAACCAGAACCCTGGGGCTGAGGGATGTCTTGCCAGTTAAGAGCACTGGCTGCTCGTGCACAGGACCCAGGTTCTGTTCCCACTATCCACATGGTGGCTCACAACCTTCTAGAACCTCAGTTCCACAGAATAGGACACCCTCCTCTGGCCTCTGTAGATAGCAGGCAAACCACCCATAAAACATAAGCCTCATAAAATAAAAATAAGTAATCTTAAAAGTTAAAAACATTAGCCGGGTGAGGTGGCGCATGCTTTTAATTCCAGCACTTGGTCAGGCAGAAACAGGCAGATCTCTGTGATTTTGAGGCCAGCCTGGTCTACAAATCGAGTCCAGGACACACAAAGAAACCCTGTCTCAAAAAAACAAAATTAAAAACAAACAAATAAATAAATAAAAACTTTGCAAGGCTAGGGAGATGGCTCTGTTACTAAAATGCTTGCCATGCAAACATGAGGACCTGAGTTCATCACCAGAACTCAGACAAAAAAAAAAAAAATTCTGGGCTCAGTTGGGCATACTTAATCCCAGTTCTGTGGAGGAGGAGATAGGAATCCTGGGCTCCCTGGCCATCCAGCCTACTCTAATCTGTGAGCTTCAGGTTCAGTGAGAGATGAACACAAAAATAAATACAAGCACATCCCACCCTCTCTACAGAAGTGCTGGTCCCCATAAGCCGC
Organism: Lophiomys imhausi; assembly: GCA_907164525.1. NCBI lineage: Eukaryota > Metazoa > Chordata > Mammalia > Rodentia > Muridae > Lophiomys > Lophiomys imhausi. Next base: position 4,727,760 of record CAJQZJ010034167.1, read on the forward strand.
CAAGGAGGGAAGGAGTGCTGTAAGTGGGGCAGGGAGCAGAGTCGGCAGGAGCTGTATGGGGCCCTGGCCCAAGGCCTGCAGGGGTTGCAGAAGACAATGAGGGAAGGAGAGGAGCTGCAACAGGCCCGTACTACTCGCTGCTTGCAGTTGTTGGCCCAGGAGATCCGGGACAGGTGAGTGTGGGCAGGAGGGCAGTGTGGAGGTTGTAAGAAAGTAGGCCACCATTGAAGGTTATCTTAACTGAGCAGGGAGTGGAAGACTTGAGGGACACAGCATAGGGACAGGACAAGACACAAGACACTCAGAGGAGACTGGTGGCTAGGGAGAGGGTATTGAGGGGTCTCAGGGAGCTAGAAAGTTAGGGAGACAGCAAGCTGGAGGTGGGATGGGGAAGGAGGCAGGGACTCAGAAGACTGAGGGAGGTGGAGAGGCTGGAGAGTGAAAATCCGAGGAGCGAGAATAAGGCTGGATACATCTAGGTAGGAAGAAGTAGACTGGAAGGTGAAAGGGTGGAGCCGGGGATGTAGGCGGAGTCTGGGGCTGCGGGCGGAGCCTGGGACTGGGTGGAGCCTCGGGCCGTAGACAGATTCTGAGGCTGTAGGCAGGTCCTCAAGTGGTGGGTAGAACCTGATACCCTGGAAGGAGCTAGGGCGGTGGGAGGAGCCTATGGTTGTAGGTGTGCTGGACAGATGGGGGGACGTGGGAGGCCATGGAGGCCTGGGAATAGGCTAGGAATGTGGGCCTAGATTCCTCTCTCCCCTCAGTAAGAAGTTCCTGTGGGAGGAACTGGAGCTGGTGCGGGAAGAGGTGACCTTCATCTATCAGAAGCTCCGTGAGTGCCTGGAAGCGCGCAGCCTGGAAGGAGTGGGATTGAACCTGACCTCCCTGGTTCACTGAGCTCTCTCCTCACCAGAGGCCCAAGAGGATGAGATCTCAGCGAACCTCCTGAATATCCAGAAGATGCAGAAAACACAGGTGAAGTGCCGCAAGGTGAGCGGAGAAAATGAGTGCCTGCGGGATGCCGGATAGTTGGGAGCTCCCTCTGGCTTACACCATCGGACTCCATCTGGGAGGCAAAACTCAAATCCCAGCTCTGCCACTTACTTAATGCTGTATTATGGTCAAATCACTTTGCCTCTCCCGGCGTGGGTTTGCCTCTCCATATTATGGGTGTAATAGCTGTGATCCCTCCCTGATCACAGAACCCTCAGAAAGTTGGGCTCACTGAGGGTTCCATGTTCTCCGTGCAGCCTGGAATAGAAGTGCTTCATCGTGATTGCCCTTTTTCTATTGTCTTCATTACTTGTGTGTCTAACCACTTGCTCCCTCGACCCCCTCCCGAACCTCAGGTTCTGACCAAGATGAAGCAGCAGACATATGACCCACCTTCATGGCCAGAGCCTGAGGAGGTGCCTGCAGAAGGCAGTGCCTTCTGGAAGGATGGCCTACAGAAGGAGCTGAGTGACATATGGTGAGGCCAGCTTCCAGCGTGATCTCTGACCCCTAACCCTCCTCTAACCTGTCTCTCTACCCACTGAATCTGGAACCCAATTGATTCCAATCCTTCCTACTTCTTCTAGGAATCACCCTTTCCATAGCCTCCCTTACCCTAGCTCTGATTCCAGGGTTCCCTGGGTACCTCAGCATCTCTTGGGGCCCCTGTCTCTCTGTCTCCCCACAGGTCTGCTGTCCACAATCTGCAGAACTCCATCGACTGTCTTGCCTTGTCCATGGGCACCAAGCCTAAGGCCTCCAGTCTCAGTGGTAAGGGGCTGAGTGTAATGGGGGAGGTCAGTCCCAGCTTCATGTATATGAGGCCACTTTCAGAGGCCCTTCTGAGGGTCTCATAGGCTGGGGTCTTGTTCCAAGGCTACACTGGGTAGCTGAAAGACTGGTTGGGATTTTTTTTTTTAGGTTTTCAAGACAGTTTTCTCTGTATAACAGCTCTAGCTGTCCTGGACTTGCTTTGTAGACCAGGCTGGCCTCGAACTCACAGAGATCCGCCTGCCTCTGTCTCCCAAGTGCTGGGATTAAAGGCATGTGCCACCACTGCCTGGCGACTGGTTGGGATTTTGAAGGTCTGTAATCCCAGAAATTAGGAGGTGGGTGGAAGGGGATCTCAAGCTCAAGACCAAGCCTGGGTGTTTCATGAATGACTTGGGGTCATATTTAGGATCTGTGAGATTTTTTTTTTCTCATGGTTTTTTGAGATCTAGCCTCACATAGCCCAGACTAAGTTAAATTCACCATGTAACTAAGGATGACTTGAACTCCTGATCCTCCTGCCTCCAGTTCCCCAGTTCTGGGATTACAGATTTAGTGCCACTTTTCCTGGCTCTATAGGATGTTATTTTTAGATGTAGTTTATTTTGTTTTATGTTTGTGGGTATTTTGCATATATCTGTACATGCCCAGTACCTCAGAGGCCAAAACCGAGGCATCAGATCATCTGGAAGTGGAGTTACAGATGGTTGTGAGCCCTCCATGTGGGTGCTTGGAATTGACCCTGGGTCTTCTGAAAGAGCAGGAAGTAGTACTTTTAACCACTGAGCTGCATGGGATCTTTTTAAGGGTTCATTTAGAGGGCCATTGATATAATTTGGTATTACTTTGGATCCCACAGTGGATGTGGGTGTCTGGGTCATAAATCAATGTGTTTTCATCTCAAGGGATGCAGAGTCCATATTCTGAAATTGCTAGAGGGTCATATTCAGGATCTGAAGGGCAAGGGTGGCATGTGTCTCTCACAGGCTACAAAGGACAGCGGTGCATGAGTTCTCAGTGCCCCTCCTGGGATTCCGATTCTGATTTGGAGAAACCTTTCACCAAGAGTGGATCCTATCCTGGTACAGACCCTCCTTAACCCCTCTCCATCCCTTACCATCTAGCCCACTTGTGATTCCCACCATGTAGTCCTTTAGGCTGGCACTCTGCCTGGGCATCTGGTTCCCTGGCTGGCAACCCTGAGTCCTGGTATAAACCAGACCGTGACTACCTTCTCTTCCCATAGCTTGAGCAGCTGGGACTGCTTGCCCTGAAGACCCTTCCAGAGAGAAAATAAACTAGCTGAGACCTTCCTCTACTCTGGACTTTTGTATCTGCTGGTTCAAGAGTCTGGGGTCCTCCCCGTGCAACCCCCAGCTTACTCCATGGTGTCTCAGAGGGTGCAGAGACTCGGTACTTTTGAGGATGTATGGGTCTAGATAGGACAGGGAGGCAAGGTTTAGGGTATGTTTTGTTGGGCACGTGATTGCAGTCCTTGAGAGGTACGTGGAAGTAGGTATATCATTTCGGAGTTAACAGAGCAAGTATGCGACCAGCCTGAGCTACAAGAGACCTTGTCTCAAAAAACACAGAAGTGGACCAACTAAATGGCTCAGTGGGTAAAGGCACTTGCCTCCAAGTCTGAAGACCTGAGTTTGATCTCTGGGACCCTCATGGTGGTAGAGAACCAACTCATGCAAGTTGTCCTCCAACCTAAAAATGCATTGGGTGTGGTGGTGCATGCCTTCAATCCCAGCACTCAGGAGGCAGAGGCAGGAGGATCTCTTTGAGTTCAAGGCCAGCCTGGTCTACAAAGTGAGTCCCAGGACAGTCAAGGATACACAGAGAAACCCTGTCTTGGAAAACCTAAAAAAAAAAAAAAGGCATACAAAACATGGCACATATCCCAATAAATAAATGTAATTAAAAACATTTTTTTTTCAAGACAGGGTTTCTCTAGCCCTGGCTGTCCTGGAACTTGATCTGTAGACCAGGCTGGCATCAAACTCAGAGATCCACCTGCCTTTGCCTACCTACCAAGTGCTGGGGATTAAAGCCATATACCTCCGCTACTCACCAAATAAATGTAATTTTAAAAATTTAAAAACACAAAATCAGGACAATGCCTGCCTAGCACACAGAAAGCCTTGGGTTTCAAACCCAAAACCATACAAACTGGATGTGGTGGAACACACCTGAAATTCCAGCACTTAAGGTGATGGATGCAGGATCTGAAGCTCAAGGCCAGTCATGGCTTCAAAGAGAACTGGAGACCAGCCTGGGCTTCATGAGACCTTGTCTCAAACACAAAAATGGATCTGGTTATCCAGATAGTCTTCCTTTCTGGATCTTGATGCCCAAAAGGCAAGGCTGAGCTCCTCTCTTCCCTCAGCCTATCTCCATTCTTTTTTGTTTTTTCTTTTTTTGAGACATGGTTTCTCTGTGTAACAGTACTGGCTGTCCTGGAATTCTCTCTTTTTTTTTTTTTTTTTTTGAGACAGGGTTTCTCTATGTATCCTTGACTGTCCCGGACTTACTTTGTAGACCAGGCCGGCCTTGAACTCACAGAAATCCACCTGCCTCTGCTTCCTGGGTGCTGAGATTAAAGGCGTGCACCACCATCCTTTTTCCTTCCAATCTCTGCCAACACATCTTGCCCCGCCTCATTGAGTTATGCAAATAAGAGTTCTGTAGCTCCGCCCCGACACGCTAACAACTCCAAGCCCCACTGTTATGCAAATGAAGAGCCCAAAGGCCCCGCCTGCCTGGGTATGGAGGCGCTGTTGGGTCCGCCCTCCTGGTATTATGCAAATATGGCCCGCCCCGCCCCCTGGGTCATGCAAATAAGGCACTCTGTGGCCCCGCCCCTGCCTCGATCACGGAGTCTGCGCACAGCGCCGAGCTCGGCGGTCCAGACTTCCATCTCCTTGTCCACCTGCCTGACCAGCGGTCTGTCTGACTGTTCTGCGGCGCCGGGATCGTCTGGACTGAGCGAGGGTTCAGACGGCGGCGGCCTAGACAGGGTGAGGGAGGAGCGTGGGCGCCCCCTCTTCCCAGCCCGGAGGCTGCTCAGCCTGGGCACGCAGCTCCAGACCGGGAACGTGGGTCCTTCAGATCCGTTCCCTGCAGGTCCATTGCGAGGGGAGAGGGTAGTTAGGGGGAGGGGAAGCGGCGATCTCGGGTTTAGATAGGGTTGGGGGAGGGGAACCTGGAGGGGGACCTTCCCAGGGGCCTCAAGAGCCAGGCCACAGTGCTGCGAGGGTGGCTGTGGGTCAATGATGATGTGGCTGCCCCGTGTTGGTGTGTGGTTGTGTAACCGATTGTGTGTCTGTCTGTCTGTGATGGGTCCGGGTGTGTCCTCTGATTGTGTGTGTGTGTGTGTGTGTGTGTGTGTGTGTGTGTGTGTGTGTGTGAGAGAGAGAGAGAGCACCAGCAAGCGCACTAGCTTCCTTAGGGTGTCTGTGCTTGCACTGTGTCTACATGTGTGTGTGTGTCTAGATGTCTAGTTGTGTGATCTGTCGTTTTGTGGTGCTCCTGTTTTGCAGTCTGGCAGGTGTCTGATCTTATGTGCCTTTTGTATGTGTGTGACTGCAAGCCCATATCACATATGTCCCTACCTGACCATGTGGCTGCCATTGTGGGTGGCAGGCACACTGTCTCCTGTGACTGTGGAGAGGGTGTTCTTGTGTGTGTCTGTCATTGCGGGCCTTGTAACTGGGGGCGTGACTCTGACCCACTCTGTGACTCTCATTGTGTGGAGTGACTCTGCTGTGACTCTTTCAGTGTGTTGGCAGTCTTGAGTCTATGGTGGTGACTGTATAAGGGTAAGGGTTTGTGGGGGGCTGGGATGTCTCTCCAACTGGTGTTTGAGGGGGTATGCTCCATCCATGTGGGTGTCTTTGACAGGCTGTATGCAAACTCTGTGTGTGTGTATGTTTAGGAGTACTGGGGATTTGTGTGAATGAGCAAAATCTGGTTTGCTCAGCATGAAGCAAGCACCCCACACAGTGTGCTTGGATTCTGCTGTGGAATGGACGGATGTCATGCTGAGATGTTCCTGTGTGTGGTGTTTGGGATGGAAGCCGTGGCTGGGTTACATCTTGTGGGAGCACCCATATGTGGTGACCCTCACTCCAGTTTGTCACTCTGTGGAGTAGGTCTCAATGGAGCCCTGGACGCACAGTGCCTACCCTCACCGGCCTGGGCCTCAGTTTCCACATCCGTGTAATGGAGATGAGTGTCCTTGCCCTGCTGGCCTCCAGGAGTGGCTGTGAGCCGGTGGCAGTTGGGGTGGATGCCTGTGGGAAGCCCTAGGCTTTCACAGGTGAGACCAGGTATGACTGGGTATCCGCTGGCTTGATTGTATTGGGTACTGATGCCTTGGGGCTGAGGTTAGATGTAGCAGGTTGGTGAGAGGAGACAGGGGAGGCAGCCGGCCTGGGAGGATGGGGTTGGGGGGACAAGGCAGCTGGGAGAGCGGGAGTGTCTGGCTATCAGCCCACACCAGATACCACAAGCCATGGGGGTTGGGGGCAGATGGTGTGGAGGCCATGATGGAAGAGACTTGGAGGAACAACAGGACAAGTTGAGATCTCCTGGGAAAAGAAGATGAAATTCCCTAAAATGTGACAAAGGTGGGTACCAGGGAGAGAGGCACCCTTCTCTACAGCTGGAAGTGTCTCCTCTAAAGACCGATTAGAGGCCCCCATGAAAGGTATTAGATATGCAGAATTTCTTTAATAGAAAGTAGAGAGAAGAGACCACTACCGAGAGAACCAACTCCTGCAGGTTGCCCTCTGACCTCCACACACACTTATAAATGTAACTTAAAAAAAAAAAAAGTCTTAGGTCTCTGGTAGAAGTCGGAGCCCTGGTTCTGTGAAGAGGCAGGGTAGCCAGTGAGCAGCAGGGGCAGGGGCCAGCAGAGTGGGAACTGGGTGGTAAGGGCATGGCCAGGTTAAGGAGCAGACTCAGAACTCCACGAAGCCTCACTTGCTCAGTGATGTGCCCCTGGAGTTCCCACTCCTTCTCCCTCCACAGGCCCAGCCTTCACCATGGCTGGAGGGAGACCTCACCTGAAGCGGAGTTTCTCCATCATCCCCTGCTTCGTCTTTGTGGAGGTGAGAACCTCACAGCCACTCTGAGGAAGGGCTCCTGGTTTGTTTCATCCCTCCGTTCTGCCCAGCCCGTCTCCCTGCTCCTGGCCCACTCCCTTACCATACTCATTTTCCCACCTTCCTGGCTCTGGTCTAGTTCTCTTGTCTCTCTCTCTGACCTCTTACACCCCATTTTCTCAGAACCTCTGCTCCTGCCCCCTTTCTCTTGAGACAGGACAGGATTGGTCTCAGAAGCGTTCCTCTCTGGATTCTGGTCCTATTCTACTCTAATCCGTGGTACTCTGGGACTGTGCATGCCTGAGCCTCAGTTTGTTCATCTCTAAAATTCGTATAACTAACAGGGCGTGGTGGCACATATGTTTAACCTTAGCATCTTGGAGACTGAAAGAGAAGGATTTCAGGGAAGTCAAGGCCGACTTGGCCTACAGGAGACTCTGTCTCAAAAAAAGATAGAAAGGGAGAGACAGGGAAAAAAGAAAAAAAAAGGCAAGGCACAGCCACTGCAATGCATATAACCATAACATTCCACAGACAGGGGCAGGGGAAAGTCTAGAAATTCAATATAACCCTAACATTCCAGAGACAGGGGCAGGGGAAAGTCTGAAAACTCAATATAACCCTAACATTCCAGAGACAGAGGCAGGGGAAAGTCTGGAAATTCAATATAACCCTAACATTCCAGAGACAGAGGCAGGGGAAAGTCTGGAAATTCAATATAACCCTAACATTCCAGAGACAGGGGCAGGGGAAAGTCTGGAAATTCAAGGCCAGTCCATATACTTGGTCAGGCCAGCTAAGATTACAGAATGAGATCCTGTCTCAAACAAGCTAGGTGTGCCTTTAATCACAGCACTTGGGAGGCAAAATGCATGTGTATTCTGGTGACCTTGGTGCCAGCCTGGTCTACATAGTTCCAGGCCAGCCAGGCAAACCATGTCTCAAATAAAACAAAGACGTTTATGGTTTCCAAGCCAGCCTGAGATCCATAATGAGACCATCTAAGAAATAGTAAGTAAGTAAATAGATAAATAAAAAACAGGGTTGAGGGTGTGGCTCAGTTGGTAGAGACTTGCCTAGCTTGCACAAAACCCTGGGTCCTCTCCTCAGCATTGAATAAAGGAGGTGTACTGACCTACACCCATAACCCTAGTACTAGGGAGGCAGGCTGGAGGATCAGGGGTCATCCCCAATTCCACAGTGAGTTCTAAGCTATCCTGGGGTACACAAGGCCTTGTCTCAAAAAAACAAAACAAAGACCCATCCCAAACAAATACACTGGGCACCATTGCTGGAGTTGTTGGGAAGGTTAAAATGTGTTAACTCCTTCCTTCCCTCCTCTCCTTTTGTCTCCATCTCCCTCCATCTTCCAATTTCTCTCTCCCTCTATTTCTCTCCATTTCCTCCCCGCCTCTGACCTCTTCCTGTCTCTTTTTTGCTTCTCTTCGGCCCTGACTGGGTGCAGTCTGTGTTGTTGGGCATCGTGGTCCTGCTTGCATACCGCCTGGAGTTCACGGACACCTTCCCTGTGCATACCCAGGGCTTCTTCTGCTATGACAGTGCTTATGCCAAGCCGTACCCTGGGCCTGAGGCTGTCAGCCGAGCACCTCCCGCCCTCATCTATGCCCTGGTCACTGCTGGGCCTACCCTCACGGTGAGATGGTGTGGGTCACCGAGGTCGGATGCCAGGGAGTAGAAACCTCCCAGAAAGCAGGAAGGCCAGGTTGGGGCTGGTGGAGCCCTGGTCTTGAAGGCCAGGAAAACCCCATCTTGGTCTTGTCCACAGATCCTGCTGGGGGAGCTGGCACGTGCCTTCTTCCCCGCTCCACCCTCCGCCCGTCCTGTCAGTGGGGAGAGCACCATTGTATCTGGGGCCTGCTGCCGCTTCAGCCCCCCCACTGCGGAGGCTGGTCCGTTTTTTGGGTGAGAGATGAAGCCTGGGGTCAGTTCAGTGGTCTTGGGGAGGGAGGTGAGCTCAGGGACAAAGGAACATGGACCAGTTCCACCTTAAAGAAGAATCTCAGGCCAGAGAATCAAGATGGCTCAGTGGGTACAGGTGCTTGCCACCAAGCTTGACCTGAGTTTGATTGGTCAGAGGAGAGAAGGATTTCTTGAACTGTCCCCTGACTACACTCCAGATGTGGCACACACACACATACATGCATGTACACACATACATAGACACAGGCACGCACACAGACACATACATACTAAGATGCATGCACACACACATACATAGATGTAGTCACAGGCACACATAGATCATGCATGTACCCACACATACAGACTTGCACACATACATACACAGACACACATATACAAAGAGATAGGCACATGCACACACATACATTAATGAAAGAAAAAAAATTTTTAAAAGTCAGAGATGACACATACCTGGTGTTCCAGAGATGGTAGGATGGGAGGTAGAGACAGGTGGACTTATGGGACTTTGGGTCACCCGGTCTGGCCTACTGTGAGAAGCTCTGTCTCAAACAAAATGTGAAGGTGTTAGAAGAATGACACCTGAAATTGTCCCCTGACCTCCACAATAAGCATATGCACCTGCACACATGAAGAAGTCGAGGCTGGGTGGCACACATCTCTAATCCCAGGGCTTGGAAGGAAGCTAGCCTGGGCTACAAAGTGAGTCAATATCTTAAAAAAAAAAAAAAAGAGCAAGCCGCATGGGTTGGCACATTCTTATAATCTCAACCCTCAAAAGTTCTAGTCAGGGGGTTGGAAAGATAGCTCAGTGGTTGAGAGTGCTCTGTGCTCTTGTAGAGGAACAGGGTTTAGGTCCCAGAACCCACATCAAACAGCCCGCAGCCACCTGTGACTCTGGTTCCAGGGCAGTGGACACCCTCTGGCCTCCATGGATACCTGCAGCCATGTAGTGCACATTAACTCAGAGGCCCACATACATACACATAAATAAAAACAAGTAAATCTTTCTTTTTTTTCCCCTAAAGTTCAGGCTAGACTGAAACTTTGAAAAACTCCAAGTCACCGTGGTCTGTATTCCACGCTTAGGGCCAGTCAGGGCTATGTAGCTAGCCTCTGCCTGGGGGGAGGGGTTTGGGGAGAGGACCATGCTGGTTAGAGGATTCAGTGGGTAATGTTACCAAGTCTTACAACTCGAGCTCAAACCCTAGGACCTGTATGGTAGAAGGGCAGATGTGTATAGCTCAGTCACAAGCTTTCCTCTGACCTCCATACACATAAACACACACAAACAAATAAATGTAATTCTTAAAAAATAGAAGAGGAGAGGAGAAGCCCAGAAATTCCAATAAGGTCTTTCTAGGTGGTCCCAAATTCCTGATGCAATGGTGTTGAGGGGTCCAGGGTAGCTGTGATGGAGTCAAGGAGGGCCTGCCCCAACACAGTATTTTTTTTGTTTGTTTGTTTTGTTTTTTGAGACAGGGTTTCTCTGTGTAGCCCTGACTGTCCTGGACTCACTTTGTAGACCAGGCTGGCCTTGAACTCACAGCTCTTTAATCCCGAGTGCTGGAATTAAAGGTGTGCACTAGCACGCCCCACCACAGTATATTCCTACAGACAGACTATAGATGTATTCTATAGTGAGGGACCATGGTGGCACCAAATATAAGAGGACTTGGGCCCAGTTATCATAGGGCCCCAGATTGACTTTAGTGGCCATCCTAGGAATAGCAAGGCAGTTGAGACCAGCGACTGTTCTAAAGGAGTTTGCTGCCAAGCCTGACCACCTGAGTTCACTTTCCAGAACTATGTGGTAGAGGAAAAAAACTAAATTCCTTAGGTTGTCCTCTGGTCTCCACGCTAAGCGTAACAGTGCCATACAAATAGAGGCACCCCAAATAAATAAATGTAATTTTTCCCCGTTTTTTTCCTCCTCAGAGGGTTTTTCTTTGTAGCCCTGGCTGTTCTGGAATTCTCTCTGTAGTCCAGGGCAGTCTTGAACTCAGGCATCCGCCTGCTTCTGCCCACCACCTTGCATTTAAACAATGTTTTAAAAGAGACAGAGAAGGGGCTTAATGGAACCGTGTGGGGCACTTGGGAGGGGTCCAGTGGAAGGGATATGACCTCTTTCCTCCCCATCACCAGGAGTGTACTCTTTTGGCCTCTTCACGACGACCATCTTCGCAAATGCCGGACAGGTGGTGACCGGTAATCCTACACCTCACTTCCTGTCGGTTTGTCGCCCCAACTACACGGCCTTGGGCTGTCCACCGCCATCTCCTGACCGGCCAGGGCCTGACCGCTTCGTCACGGACCAGAGCGCCTGTGCAGGCAGCCCCAGCTTGGTGGCCGCCGCACGCCGCGCCTTCCCCTGCAAGGACGCGGCCCTGTGCGCCTACGCGGTCACCTATACTGCGGTGAGGCGTTGGGGGAGTTGCCAGGGGTCTGGAAGTGGGGGGCACTTGACCTGAGGGAGGTCTGGAAAGGAGGCCATGCCCACTGAGCTGGATCCTTAGCTTTTCCCCACCTTCGTGAGGCCACACCCTCGTGGTGCATCCTAGCCCTATTCTATTGCTCTGACCACTCCCCTATTGTCCTGGATTCTGCCTTTTGGGACTCCCGCCCTCTAGAGCCGTTTAGAGGCTGACCTTGAATGGTGGCTAGGAGATTAAGGTTGTGGGCTTTGACTCCACCCCCTGAGGCCTTCGCCCCTAACCTTTGTTGATTTGGTCACGCTCCCGACTTTCTAATTCGGTTCGTTGCCTTTCTCTATTCCCGCGCTTCATTGCTTTGATTTCTTTCCTTTTTCTGGCCTCTGGAATGACTGATGTGTCCCCGCTGACCACCTCTGTGGCCCCATGAGGTTCCAAGGCCACCTCTGGAGCTCTGGAGCGTTGGCCCTGATTCGACTCCTTAGTTCTGTGCTCATGCTTTAATGCAGGGAGCATCTTTCCTTGTCTTTTTTTTTTTTTTTTTTGGTTTTTCGAGACAGGGTTTCTCTGTGTAGCCCTGGCTGTCCTGGACTCAATTTGTAGACCAGGCTGGCCTCGAACTCGCAAAGATCCGCCTGCCTCTGCCTCCCAAGTGCTGGGATTAAAGGCGTGCGCCACCACTGCCCGGCTAATCTTTCCTTGTCTTGGGGAATCCTGTTCCATGGGTCCTCACCTGTCCCTTTTGGCGCTCTGGCTATACCACCTGCATGCAGAACCCCCGGATCCTTGGAGCCCCTCCTGGGCCATCCCAATTCCAGGCACCCCTTCTCTCTATGCTTGTGTGGCCACCTCTGCGGAGCCCCGCTGAGGGCCTACTGCCCCATTTCTGGAGGCCCCTGGCCATCCCCTCAAGCCTTCCATGATCTGACCCGAAAGGTGTGGGTTCGTCCTCTGATCAGTTTGGGTCCCACAGATGTACGTGACCCTGGTGTTCCGCGTGAAGGGCTCCCGTCTGGTGAAGCCTTCCCTTTGCCTGGCCCTGCTGTGCCCCGCCTTTCTGGTGGGCGTGGTCCGCGTGGCAGAGTATCGCAATCACTGGTCCGATGTGCTGGCTGGCTTTCTGACAGGGGCGGCCATCGCCACCTTTCTGGTGAGTCCTCCTCCCGCCCATCTCTGTATGGAAGATCTCTCTTCAGGCCCCTGATGCAAGAGGCAGAATTGCTCAACGATGCTGAAGGGTATACAGAGGCTGCGTGACCTGGGGAGGGCAATTGTCATTTGCTTTAACCCTGACCGCCTTCTTGTTCTCATCTGTGAAATGGGTTGACAGGGTCATACTATGGAGGGCAGAATTTAAAGGCATGCCACAACACTCTGCAGCTGAGAGAAGTACTACTTTACGGGTGTGTGTGTGGTGGGAGAATGGCTCACCTGGTAAAGTGCTTGCCTTTCAAGCATGAGGATTTGAGTTCAGATCTCCAGCCATGAAAAAGCCAGAAATGACACGCTTGCCTTCCCAGCACCAGGGAGGCAGAGGCTGGATGATTCCTGGGGTTCACTGGCCAGACAGTCTAGCCTAATCTGGGATCTGCAGGCCAGTGAGTGTCTGTCTCAAAAAGCAAGGTGGACCCACTCCTGAGGAATAGACAAACATGCACACCCGCCCATACATTTAAAAATATAAATATGTGGGGGCTGGAGAAATGGCTCAGCGGTTAAGAGCACTGGCTGCTCTTCCAGAGGTCATGAGTTCAATTCCCAGCAACCACATGGTGGCTCACAACCATCCATAATGAAATCTGGTGCCCTCTTCTGGCCTGCAGATATACCTGCAGACAGAACACTGTATACATAATAAATAAATCTTTAAAAAAAAAAAATAAATAAATAAATAAATAAATATGGGCTGGAGAGATGGCTCAGAGGTTAAGAGCGCTGACTGCTGTTCCAGAGGTCCTGAGTTCAATTCCCAGCACCCACATGGTGGCTCACAACCATTTGTAATGTAATCTGGTGTCCTCTTCTGGCATGCAGGCACAGCTGCAGACAGAACACTGTGTACATAAAAATATAAACACACACACACACATACATACTTTTTTTTTTCTTGGTTTTTCAAGACAGGGTTTCTCTGTGCATCCTAGGCTGTCCTGGACTCACTTTGTAGACTAGGTTAGCCTCGAACTCACAGAGATCCACCTTCCTCTGCCTCCTGAGTACTGGGATTACAGACCTACCAATACTCTGTTCATGTGGTGCTGGAGATGGAACCCAAGGCCTCATGAATGCTAGGCAAACAGTCTATGGAGTGAGCCATAACTCAGCCCCTCCTAAAAAAACTTGGGGAAGCCGGGCGGTGGTGGCGCACGCCTTTAATCCCAGCACTTGGGAGGCAGAGGCAGGCGGATCTTTGTGAGTTCGAGGCCAGCCTGGTCTACAAAGCGAGTCCAGGACAGCCAGAGATATTCAGAGAAACCCTGTCTCGAAAAACCAAAAAAAAAAAAAAAAAAAAAAAACTTGGGGAAAGGCTGGTGAGAAAGCCCAGTTCGTAAAAGCAATTGCCACCTAGGCCTAAACTCCATCCCGGGTCCCAACTGGGAAAAGGAACTTAACTAACTGCAGAAAGTTCTCTTTTGACCTCCATGAATGCAGTGTGTTGTGGGTAACCCTCCCACAAAGTGAATACTTAAAATAAAAAGTAATGTTTTTGAAACATTAAAAAAAACAAAAACAAAAAAAGATATTCCAGGCTGGAGAGATGGCTCAGCATTGAAGAGCACTGCCTGCTCTTCCAAAGGACCCAGGTTCAATTCCCAGCACCCACATGGTGGCTCACAACCATCTGTAACTCCAGTTCCAGGGGATCTAATGCCCTCTTCTGGCCTCCTTGGCTACCAGGCTTCCAGGTGATGCATTGACATACATGCAAAACACTCATAGAAAATAAAAATAAATAAATCTCAAAAAAAATCAATATTCATGCCAAATAATTTCAGTATACCAAATGTCAAACAAATGCATCCAGGCATGGTGGTGCACACCTCTAAACCCAGCACCTGGGGAGGTGCAGATGGATCTCTGTTGCGTTCAACACCAGCCAGGTCTGCACAGAGAGTTCCAGGACAGCCATAGAGAGACACTGTCTCAACCTATCAATCAATAAGTAAAAAGTAAAATTGTAAAGAAAGGTTATGTGTGTCTGGAAATCTGAGCCTCAGTTTCTATATGAAAAGTGGGGAGGGTGTTCTCACAATTCTTGTGCTGTTGGTTTCAGGCCTTAACATGCTCCCCCCCCACCCCCCGGCCTAGGTCACCTGTGTTGTGCACAATTTCCAGAGCCGACCTTCTGGTCGAAGGCTCTCCCCCTGGGAGGACCTGAGCCAGGCCCCCACCATGGACAGCCCCCTCGAAAAGTTAAGTGTGGCCCAGGTAAGGGGGCCCAGGAGCTGCTCTGGGCTGGAGAGGGTGGTGGGTGGAGGAGGCCCAAGGAGGTAGGAAATCAGGTGAGAGGTGTCCTTGTCTCGGGAGAGTTGGGTAGAGGAGACACCGGGCCCTGGAGATGAAATCCTGGGAAGAAAGCAGCCTTTAATGAATGGAAGTTACACTCTCCCTCTCAAAGTTACATTCTTAATCCGGAGACCTCTGTTGTGTTTTTCCATGCGGGTGTCTGGCTAATGAGCCATTTTGACTGTGAGTTGTGGGGTCCTGGGATCCTCTAGCCCCTCCCCTCTTATTTTTTGTCTCAGGAACCCGAGACCTGCAGGCCGCATTCGACACCGGCACGGCTCACCCCATCCAGTAAGTGGAGAAGTGTTGGTGGGATGGGGTGGAAGATAAACTGAGGCTCTTTCAGGTGGGCAGAGGTCTCACCTAGGCTTCTATGCCACGCTCCCAGGTTTGCTGACCTCTTGGTCTCCGACTGTCTTCTCTAGAGCCGCAGAACTGTGCCCGCCGTGGCCACCTGATTCCCAGCTGTGTGTCCTCCAGGGCCCCAGCGATGTGCTCCTCGCCCCGTGTGCCCCGCCCTAGACTGAGGTCTGAGCCAACACCCCTGCCGCTGCCGTTGCCCCTGCCCGCACCGACTCCCAGCCAGGGTCCCTCGCCTTCCTCCCCTGGACCCGGGGGTCCAGGCGGGGGAGGTGGGCGCGGCCGGAAGCTGCTGCTGCCCCCCCCCCTGCTACGGGACCTGTACACCCTCAGTGGACTCCATCCCTCCCCTTTCCACCGCGACAACTTCAGCCCTTATCTCTTTGCCAGCCGCGACCACCTGCTGTGAGATCCACCACCTAAAATCTACCCAGTGTCCCGTTTCCCCTTGCCACGCGTGCGTGTGCCACGTGAGTGCTAAAGGCCCTGCCCTCCAAACCAGTCAGGCCCAGCGGCAGAAGATGGCTGGAAGGACACTTTGAGGGGGGGAAATCTCTTGGCTGATCTTCGGCCTTCTGGGACATCTGGGGAGGCAAAAATAACCAGATGGGCCCATGTCCCTAGGATTGTCCTTTCAACGTCTGATGCTTGACCCAACTGGCCGTTGCCTAGCTAATGAGAGCTCTGAGTTCTCTGAATTCAACCCAAAAGTTTACAAAAGTTTATGGGAACCTCTCACTTCTTAGCTTCCTCAAGCAAGAGGGGGCAACTCTGGCCAGTGTTCAGCGTCTAAACAGCCAATAGGAGCCCTTGGCTCTCAGAATTGCCGAGCGAGGGTGGGAATGATTCCAGTCAATGGGGGACCGCCCGTGTCAAAGCCAAGGAGGGCTATCCAGACTCTCCTGGAGTCCAGCTGTAGGGTGGGGGCGGGCTCCCCATAGCAGCGTCCTGCGGCACCCCTTCCTTTGTAGCCCCTCCCCCAGGTACACCATCTCACGTCCTCCAGCTCCCTACTTAAGTAGGGCTGGTCCCTGTTCACAGGTTTTTGAGCTCCGGGTGCTGTCCCCCTTGGCTGTGCCCAGGGCACCCCCCAAACCTCCTATTTATTAGGGCTGTGGAAAAATACTTTATTTTCTTGGGACCTATCCTTCTTCTTCACACTGCCCCCTATGCCTCAGCCTCATCCAGTTGTGCCATCTTGGGGGGCACGGGTGGAGCAGAAGGGGGTTTCCTTACCCTGAATAGCCAAAGGCAGTGGGCAGATGAGACACTGTCCCCCTTCCCTGCCCCCCTCCTCATCTTTAATAAAGACTGTTTGTAACAGAAGTTTGGCTGCCTGCCTGCCTCCCCCGAGTGCTAGAGATGGGGGAGATCATAACACTGGCTCTAGATGGCTGTGAATATGGGTGTGGGTGGGCTGTCACAGTGTATCTAAGGACAAATGCAGAGAGGCAGTGTGGCCATATGACCAGTGACATGGGTCAAAATCCAGAATCAGGGCCAGGGATATGAGGAGGTTGCTAGAGTGCTTGCCTAGCTATTGTCCATCCGAAGCATCCCATCCACTCGTTGTAATGTGCATGCCTATAGTCAAGGCACTGGGGAGGGGGAGGGGGCAGAGGGACCTGGAGTTAGACATCATCTTTGGCTCCATACCAAGTTTGAGGTCATTTTGGGTTACCTGAGATCCTGTCACCCACCTCCACAAAAGCCTCAGATCTGAGACTCGGTGAAGCTGAAAACTCTAGGTAAGGGCTTGAGATTTCTATTTGTTTGTCTTTACAGATGGGGTCTCTTTATGTAGTCCATGACTATCCTCCTCAGCTCTCCTGAGTGCTGGGACTACAGATATTCTCCCAATACCTGGGTTTTAGATCTCTCATGTGTTAGATATTAATATTTGATCAGTAGAAAACTCAAGCCAGGGAAGATGACATAAGGATGAAGGGGTGGGAAGCCACTGAGATGACTCAGGAGCCTGACAACCTGAGTCTCAGCCCTAGGACCCAGGGTGGAAGGGAGGGAAGGACAAACTACAGAGAGCTTCATGTGTACACTGTGGCACATCCTCCCTGTCTCCACCCCCCCCCATGATGATGATGATGATGATGATGATGATAGTGTTTTAAAAAGATGGCCTGGAGACATGGCTGAGTGAGGTTCTGTTCCTAGCACTCACGTAGGGTATCTCACAACTGGCTGTAAGTTCAGCTCCAAGGGATCCATCTGATGCTCCCTTCTGCCCTCCAGGGTAGCTGCACTCACATGGCATATATACTACAAAAGAAAAAACAAAAGTTAAGAAAATTGGGGGCTGGAGAGATGGCACACTGGGTAAAGGTGTTTGCTCCCTAACCTGAATTTGTTGGCCTAGAACCATAGGGTGGGAAGAGAACCAACTCATGCAAGTTGTCCTCTGACCTCAGCATGGTATCATTTCCTGTGCACTAAGTAAATACAGGTAATGAAACATTTCAGAGTGGGTGAGTAGTGGCTCATGTCTGTGATCTCAGTACTTGGGAGGTGGGGGAGCAGGAAGATGAGGATCTAACACAGTCATCCTTAGCTACACAGCGAGTTGGTAGCCAGCCTGGGCTCCATCAGATGGGAAGGAGAAAGTGTGTGTGTGTGTGTGTGTGTGTGTGTGTGTGTGTGTGAATTCTGGAATGGAGACAGAATTTTATATTTAAAGGTTTCTGGAGAAGAAAGCAGCGCAGGGAGATGAGAGGGAAGGAAGGGGGTCATGTGAATATCTGGAAAGTGTGTGTGTAGGTGTGTGGCAGTAAGAATCCCAGGTAAACAAGACAGCAGGTGAAAATGTCCTAGGTCAGGCCCAAGCCTGACATCTCCAGGAAAGAACAAGGACGTCTGTCTGGGTGGGACTCAGTGAGTGAAGAGAGCAGACAGAGGAGGAGGAGGCTGTCAGTGGCCACAGGGAGATCAGCCATGAGAAGGCTCACTTGATCAGGGAGTCTCTATCTTGACCAACCAGGGCTGTTTGAAAAGCACATACAAAGCCGGGCAGTGGTGGCGCACGCCTTTAATCCCAGCACTTGGGAGGCAGAGGCAGGCGGATCTTTGCGAGTTCGAGGCCAGCCTGGTCTACAAATTGAGTCCAGGACAGCCAGGGCTACACAGAGAAACCCTGTCTCGAAAAACCAAAAAAAGAAAAAAGAAAAAAAGAAAAGCACATACAGCTCATTTATGGGGCCTGTGTGACTTGAAATTTACTGGTCTGTCAGAGAGGGAAGCACAGACTCAGGACCGTGGACAGCGCCTGGCTGACCCTGTCCTTGGTGCTGACTCGGCCTTAAAGGCGGGGCCGAGGACTGGCCTGCTGAGAAGGGTTGTGGCACATTCTTGTTCAGACACACATCATGAATGGATAACCTCAGGTAGAAGGTGCAAATTAAATTCTTCTAAAGCTCTCCAGGGCTGGGAGTTAAGCTCAGTGTAGATCATTTGCCTAGTGTGTGAGAGGCTGAGTTCCATCCCCAGTGTATAACAATGTTTGTGGCCAGGCATGATGATGTACGCTTATAACCCAAGCACCTGGGAGATGAAAGCAGTAGGATTCGAAACTCAAGGTTGTTCTCAGTAATATAGTGAGTTGGAGGCCAGCCTGGGCTGCCTGAGACAAAAAGAAAACTGGGCAGGTGGGATGGCTCAGCAGCGACAGGGGATGGTTGCAAAGCCTGTTGACATGAGCTTGGTCTCCAGAACCCAGGTAAAGGTGGAAGGAGAGAAGCAGATAGACAAGGTTTGTTCTTTCACCTCCAGCGATTGCCATGGGATGACTTCTCAATCATGCACACATGTGCACACACACACACACACACACACACACACACACTAATAATGACGACGACGAGGATGAAAGGATTTTTTTTTTTTTTTTTTTTTGGTTTTTCGAGACAGGGTTTCTCTGTGTAGCCCTGGCTGTCCTGGACTCAATTTGTAGACCAGGCTGGCCTCGAACTCGCAAAGATCCGCCTGCCTCTGCCTCCCAAGTGCTGGGATTAAAGGCGTGCGCCACCACTGCCCGGCGAGGATGAAAGGATTTTAAAGCGCCGGAGAGGCCACTTTTCTAGAAGACCTGGGTTCGATCCCCTGCTCCTACATGGCGGCTCATAACCATCTGTAACTCCATTCCAGGAGATCTGACGCCATCTTTTTGCCTCTGGAAGCGCCAGGTACACATATGGTGCACATACATGTGGGCAAACACACACAAACTTTTAAGGGAAATGAATCTTTTAAAAATGAATGAAGGGACACATTAGTTCCAGACACCTGCTCAAGTGAAGCCTCCATAAGCAGCTGATGTTCAGAGACTTAAGTGAGGTTAATAAAACAAACGGGGGCTGACAAGACGGCTAGCAGGGAAAAAAGGCCTGCCACCAAGTGGCAACCCGAGTTCAAATCTCAGGGCCCACACAGTGGAAGGAGAGATCTGAATCCTACTCCTACAGGTCTTTCTCTGCTTCCTGCACACCATTGTAGCAACCATAGCCACATGTAGGTACACATAAAAACGAACAGAAAAAATTCTAGAGAGATGATTCAGGGGTTAAGAGCACTTGCTGCTTTTTCAGAGGATCCAGGTTCAATCCAAGCACTCACAGAACAGCTCACAACTGTGAAGATCCGACTCTTCTGGTCTTTGCAAGCACCAGGCACATGTGCATGAACAGACATACATGCAGGAAAAACAGTCATATGCATAAAATACAGATAAATAATTAAAAAAAAGAGTTTAAGGGCCTGGAGAGATGTCCCCTCAGAGAGGACTTGGGCTTGATTCCTCCACTCACGTAGTGGCTCACAGTTACCTATAACTCCAATTATAAGGGATCTGATACTCTCTTCTGGCCTCTATGGACACTGCACATTTGTGCTGCACAAACATTCATGTGGACAAAATACCCCCCATATATATATTCATATATATAAATGTATATGAACAGCAAAGGGCAGCCAGGCTTAGTGTTGTAGTCTGCAATCCCAGCTACTTATGAGATTGACATAGAGGGGTTATGAGTTCAAGGCTTGACTAATTCAAGCTCAAGAACAGCCTAGGCAACTTAAAGAGATAAATATCCCTTTAAATTTTAAAAGTAAAAACAGGCTGGGTATGGTGGCGCATGCCGCTAATCCTAGGCAGAGGCAGGCAGACCTCTGTTAGTTCAAGGCTAGTCTGGTCTACAGCGTGAGTCCAGGATAACCAGGGCTACACAGAGAAACCCTGTCTTGAAAAACCAAAAATAAACAAACAAACAAAAAAGAATGTCAAAAGTGTTAAAAAAAATTCCATACAGTGTTGGCACACACTTTTGATCCCAGCACACAGGAGACAGAGGCAAGCAGAGTTCTGTGAGTTCAAGGCCAGCCTGGTCTACAGAGTGAGTTCCAAGACAGTCAGGGTCTACACAGAAAAAAAAATTAATTAATGAAAAAGTAAAATAAAGCCGGGCGTGGTGGTGCACGCCTTTAATCCCAGCACTTGGGAGGCAGAGGCAGGCGGATCTCTGTGAGTTCGAGGCCAGCCTGGTCTACAAAGCAAGTCTAGGACAGCCAGGGCTGTTACACAGAGAAACCCTGTCTCAAAAAAAAAAAAAAAAAAAGTAAAATAAACAGGGAGGGAGGTTGGAGAAGCAGCTCGACCTGGATACAGTCCCTGGAACTCACATGGTGGCCCAGTTCTGACTTTCGAGGGCACCAGGCTTATATGGTGCACATAACACAAACAGGAAACACTTACAAGGCCCAATATAAACAAGCAAAAAATTCAAGTGGGGAAAGAAAAAGAAGGCCAGGGCTGTATGTAACTCAGTGTTAGGATGCTTACAGGTGGGGTCATATGTTCCATCTCTAGTGCTGAGGGGAAGAAGGAAAGAAAAAGACCAAACCAGAAACCAGACAAACAACAAACAAACAGAAACAGAGTTAGACAGAGACCTTAGAGGCAACTCTCCTGAGCAAGGAGACAGGAGTGCAAGGGATGTGTCTGTGCTCAGTGTGCTCCTGTGACCTGGAGCTGGTGCACTTTTAAGATTTGCAGTGTCAAGTTGTGTGTCTGGGGTGGGGTGGGAGGCTGAAGCAGCCTGCTTCCCAGGGCATTGTAACAGTGTGCTGAGGATGGATGTATGTTTGACTGAAAAATGCTGATCACATAGTCATCTCAAAGTGTGTGTGTGTGTGTGTGTGTGTAGGAGTGCCCAGCTGTGTGTGGGTGTGCTGGGGGATATTGTGGAGCTGTTTTCTGTCCCCAGGGGGAAAGAGTAAGCCCAGAAAATCACAGTTCCGCCCTGTCCGTCCCTGGGTCTCCAGGCAACCATACCACTTTGAAGTTACTAGGAGACAAGGTTTCCAGGGAAACACAAGCTTGAGTGACAGCTCTAGAGCCAGTTTGGGTGAAGAGACTGGCTGAGCGTTCAGGATCACTCATCTGGGCTCCCATCAGTTCTTCCCTCCTTCCTTCAGTGACTTAATGAGAATTGCAGTTCTCCAGCGTGGTCTGCAGACTGTCATGAATGGAGCAGCCAAAGCCCTCATTCACTTAGCACAGCTTGATCTCTCCAATCTCTCTCTTCACTCTTTCCCCAAAAGCAATGTTCTCAACACAAGCAGCCACTGAGAAGGGCCCAGGCCAAAGCGAATGTTAGGTGACAGGTGACAGGCCTCTTCAAGAGCCCTCATGCAAGGGAGCCTGGGAGAGGGGTTCAGTATGGATAGCGCTGGGTACACTGGTATGAGCACCTGAGCTCAGAACCCATGTAAACGCCAGACACAGTATCAGTATCATGGTGGGGCTGTGATGGCCAGCCAGTCTGGTACACCCAGACAGCATGAGCATCATACCCTGCCTCAAATGAGATGGAGGGCAAAGACTGACCTCCACAAGCCCAGGCTGGCACGAGTGTGCCTGCACACACAATAAAAGATTTTTTAAAAATTAAAACAGAAATCAGGGCCAGTCAAAGGCTAAGAGGGCTCTTGCCACTAACCCCAAAGTTCCTTCATCCTGGGAATCCACACGGTAGGTGAGAAACAACAGCATCCTATCCCACAAGTTGTCCTCAGAACACATACACACTGGGTCAAGGCAGCACATATATACACACATGCCAACTAAATGAATGCAATAAACACCCTATTGAGGGCTAGGGACATGGCACCGTTTGTAGAGTGCTTGCTTAATGTACAAAACCCTGACTTTGATCTGCCTTGCATTAACTTGGCATGGTGGCACAGGCTATCCTCAGAGAGTCCCAGACAAGTAAAAAATGTCTAGGACCCTATTTAAAACAAACAAACAAAAGCAACGAGACCCATAGCCCACATAAACACATCCCCATATTCAAACATTCAAAGACAAGCAAACACCTATCCCTTTCCATCTGTGAACTGTCTGTTCTTCGGTGACTCTAGCAAATATTCACAGCAACACATTGCAGGGATCACAAGGAATCACTCGTTTTGGAGGTGGGCAAGCTAGAGTTAGGAATCTGGGGTTTTTATTATTTAATACAGGTGCTCATGTGGTCTAAGCTGCCCTCAAACCTCAATATATAGCTAAGGGTGACCTAAATCTTTTTTTTTAATATTTATTTTTACATGTGTGTGCGGGGGGTGGGGGGCATGTATATAAGCCCGCGGAGGCCAGACGAGGACGTCGGATTCCCTGAAACTGGAGTTATGGATGGCTGCGAGTCACTTAGTGGGTGGTGGGGACTGAACCCGGGTCTTTTGGAAGAGCAGTCAATGCTCTTAACGACTGAGCCATTCTCTCCAGCTCCGACCTAGAGGCTGAGCGTCTCTGGGGAGCGCGTCTGGACCCTCGTCCTTTCTTTTAATCTGATCGCGCAGTTGCCGGCAGCAGATTCCCTCAAGCACCCCGCCGTTTATCCACACTCCGTGCTTTGACCATTTGCGACAGCCCCAGCAACCGAGGGTGCCAGCTGTGAACTACAGCCAATGAGGCCTCGGCGTGGGCGGGCCCAGGATGAGATCGCACCCCTGATTGGCCAGCGGTCCTCGACAAATGGCGGAGGCGCTGAAGCGGGTTCTGAACGCCTGCCGCGCGGCGGGGCCCGGGGAGGACGGCGCTGCCGGGCCACCATTGCTGTTGCTCGGCGCTCCGCGCTCTGCGCAGACGTCGCTGCTGTTTGCGGCCGCCCTTGAGGCGGCAGGGGAAGGCCGTGGGCCCGTCCTCTTCCTGACACGAAAGCCGCTTCAGAGCCTGCCGCTCCGTACACCCGCAACGCGGGACCACTGGCGGCTCCAGGTAATCGGAGGGCTGGACCCGGGAACGTGTCACCCAATGGCAGGATAGGCTGCATGTGAGTGACAGTTCGGTAGGCCAATGGCAGCGTAAATTGTAGACGAGTAAATCGTCAGTTGTGGAAGCGGTGGGTGGAAGAGGCGGAGTATGTGGGCGGGACAGTGCGGGTTCAGTTAAGATTGAATGAAAGACTATCCTATGGTCGGGAGACGTTAGCGAGCCGGGGCTCCAACGGAAAATACGCCACCAACAGAAAAAAGACCGGCTGGGGCTCACTCACTAGAGCACTTACCTAAGAGCCCTGGGTTCCACCCTTTTAACCGGGCTTGGTAATACACGCCTGGGATTCACTTCTCAGGAGGTCAACAGTGTCCGGCCATCCTTGGCTACAAAACGAGTTTGCAGTCATCCTGGGTTACATGAGACCCTGTATCAAAGAAAAAAAAATTTCTTTTTCCTTAACTAATCTTGGGTAGGTGACAAAGAAGGGTGAAGAATATTTGAGCTGGGGTTTATTCTGGAACTTTATGTATGGAGCCTGAGAGCCGCAACTGGGAAAATATGGAAGTGAGGCAGCCATAATAGGGAGTCTTGGCCTCCTGTAGTAAATCTAGCCTTTTCCTCTCTTCCAGAAGGTTCGATTCCAGTACCCATCCTCAATTCAAGAGCTTCTCCAGCTTCTAGCCTCTGCCCACGAGGCCTCAGGGCCTGCCCCATCCCTTCTTCTGCTGGACGGCCTGGAAGAATACCTGGCAGAGGATCCAGGTGCCCCGGAAGCCGCCTACTTGGCTGCATTGCTTCTGGATACCGCTGCCTACTTTAGCCACCGTCTTGGAGCCAGTGGCAGCTGCGGGCTTGTGGTGGCCCTTGAGACCCAAAAAGAAGCAGAGGGTGATGTCCCACATCTGACATTACTTCAACGGTATTTTCCTGCCCAGTGCTGGCTGCAGCCAGATGCCCTAGGCTTGGGACAACAACTCTGCCTTCGAGCCAGTCTGCAGTCAGGCAAGCTGAGCCCCAGGACAGAGTGGTCAGTGACTTTCTTACCCTCTGGAGAGATGAAGACCACTCCATGGCCAGCCCAGGCTTGTAAGCCCAGTACAGATGAAAAAGGTTCCAGTGGAAGCCAGTCGGTAACTGGTGTATGACAACCTCTCTGGTCCTCGGTTTCCCTTGGATGGAATACTTACTTCAGGACGTGCAGACTCAGAGACCTGAAAAATGTGGGTTTTCTGTTTATAAACTAGCATCATCGGGAGGTGGCAAGATGGATCAGTAGGTAAGGGGCTTTGGCACAAGCAGGATGACTTGGCTTTGATTCCCAGGAATAGAACTGATTCCTTCTGCAAGTTGTCTTCGGACCTCCACATTCCGGTAGAGACACACATATGCCCTCCACACTAATAATGAATAAAAAAATAAAACTCTTAAAATAAATAAAATCCCTTGAGGCTTCCACACTCATCATTATCAATGAGGCTCAACTGTGTTCCTAGTTCCTTTCTTTTTACGTGCTGAATTTTTTTTTTTCCCCAGACAGGATCTTTTGTAGTTCGGGCTAGCTTCACACTAGATACTTAGCTGAGGCTATTCTTGAACTCCTGATCCTCCAGCCTCATCTTTTGAGGGCAGGGCCTACAGAGTGTGCTTCCATTCTTGGCTCATTTTGCATATTCTATGGGTGCCTGTATCCCAGTTACTTCTGTATGTTGACTTACAATAGTTAGGGGGTCTGATCATACACAAGGCCTTGCACATGTGTTAGGGTATACAGTTGGGAGTGGAATCACTCCATACAGAGGCTGCATATGTGTAACTTTCTTAGGACACACATTTTAAAGTCATTAAAGTGAAGGTGAGCATGATGGTGCACAAAATGGTAAGGGCAGCTTTGGGAGGCAGAGGAGGGAAGTTAGAAGTGGAAGGTTGTCCTTGGCTCTATACGTTGTTGGAAGCTACTCTAGCTTACACTAGACACTGTCTCAAAAAGCCAAATGGGCCAGGTGTGGGGGCACAGGTCTTTAATCTTAGCACAGAGGCAGGTGGATCTGTCCGCATGTGGTTAAGGCCAGCCTTGTCCACATGGCAAGTTCCAGGCCAACCAGGGCTACATAGTGAGACCCTGTCTCAAAGACAAAACTAGGGAGCTGGAAAGAGGGCTCATGGTTAAAAATTCTCACAGGACCTGGGTTTAGTTCCCAGCACACACCTCAGACACAAGCATTTGTAACTCCAGCTCCTGGGGATCCGGTGCCTACTTTTGGCTTCCTTGTGTACCAGGCATGCAATGGTAAACATGCGTACATATAAGTAGAACACTCATACACACGAAATAAAAGTACATAGGTTTAAAAAGCCAAACCAAAACAGAAACCATCTTGAGGGTGAGCTCCACAAGACCCACGATGTTGTAAAAGGAAGGGAATAATTCATCCTGCCATGGACACCCCTTAAGCTCAGGAAGTAAACAGCTCAAAGACTTCAGGAAGTCCCTGAAATTCTCAGACAAGCTGAGCTGCTTGGAAAGGACACTCTCCAACCTACTGAGCTGCCTGCAGGCTGTGCAGTGTGCTCCAGGTTGCCAGCTTTTGTGAATTGTCACCCGTGCTGGTGTGGGCCTTGGTGACACAGCTGTCTGAGTCATTTCTACATCTATGAGCAACCCCTCCTCACCTGAATTCCTGTGCGGAACCCAGTAAAACTCATTGGTTCACCGAATTAGATTTTGGTGGTATGTGTACTTGGGTGTGTTATAGGTTTTCTTTGTGGGCTGTCCTGCAGGAACAGTGTCACAAACAGTGGATAAGGCACCAAGTTTCTGAGCAGCTAGTGAAATATACACTGAGCATTGTGGTCTGTCTTCATGTTGCCAGATCCAAAATTTCAGTCTTAGCTCAAAGACTTTAGCTATTTGTTTCCAGGGTCTAAATCCAGAAAAAGATTGGATTTGAGGCCATGACAGAGGACGGGCTGTAGCTTAGTAGGCAGAATGTCTGCCTAACGTGCAAGAAGCTCAACACTGAGCACCACGCACGCCAGCAGTCCCAGCACTTGGGATGCAGAGGCCTGCACTGCACAAGCTGGGTGGGTGTGGTAGAGCACGCCTGCAGTCCCAGCACTTGGGAGGCAGAGGCCCGCACTGCACAAGCTGGGTGTGGTAGAGCACGCCTGCAGTCCCAGCACTTGGAAGGCAGAGGCCCAAACAACCAAAATGTGGGCCAGCAAAAGAACTCTGAGGGTAAAAGCATTTCCTATGCAAACCTAAGGATAATGAGTCACTCATGTAAAAACAAAAACAAACAAACTGGTTGTTGTGCAGTCTTTGCAGCCATCCAAAGGCAAGATGAGAGGCAGGCAGGAGAGACAACTGGAAGTGCACCGACAGCTTGCCTGGAACAGAAAGTGTGGCAGGAAGAAGGCACTCTAAGAGGACAGTGAGAGGTGAGAGTCCACTTCCATACATGAGTTGAGGCACCCACACTCACATCCTACATATGAACACAAATAAGACAAAGTGATGGTAGAAAAATCGATACATATATATTTCTATATACAGACAGATAACGATCCATCTTAACACTGCAAGTATGTCACTTCCTAGCCAAGGGCCCCTAAGGGTCAGCTGTGACGTTAGGTATGGCCTCACCAATTCTGTTCAGGAAGTTACGGGCTTGGGATCTACAGGCAGTGGGCTGTAGTCTTAGGAGCAGACCACGTAGCTGGGGCGCAGAGGGTCTGGGTCTGGGACAAGGCTATTCTCATAGGGGTGGGAGTAGGGGCCATCAGATGAGTCCCCATGAACTCCCTGGGAACCTCCAGAACTGTAATCTGTTGAGATACCCGAATCGGACACCACAAGATACAGGTACTTCAGGTGAGGTGGAGTGGGAGGTGGTTCAGGAGGCAGTGCCCGTGGGCACAGGAGCTGAGAGCTGGGATCCAGGATAGTATACTCAAAGCTGGAAGGTGAAGTGCCCTCTGGCCTGGGTTTTGAGGCTACATCAGAGGGGCAGGAAGATGTTTCTGAGCCTTCATCCATAGTCACCGGGTCCACACTGTCCCCAGATCCTGAGAGGTTCTCACTGCATGGGCTCCGGGGCAGCAACCACTCATCCAGTACCAAGTAGGTGTCCTGGGCATGGTCTCTGCCCACTGGCTCCAGTAAGGGCCCTTCGTCATCTGCCCCCGGGTCCCCAGCCTGTGCCATTCCCCAGCGGCGCTCTGAGAGAACTTCCAGGTGGGCAGGTGGGTCCTCAGGGAAGGAGCTGCTTGGGCTCCACCACAGGCAGCCATCATGTTGGAGCAACCACAGCTGGAAAGACAGCACCCGCCAGCTCAGAGGCCC
Source organism: Lophiomys imhausi (assembly GCA_907164525.1). Classification (NCBI taxonomy): domain Eukaryota; kingdom Metazoa; phylum Chordata; class Mammalia; order Rodentia; family Muridae; genus Lophiomys; species Lophiomys imhausi. The sequence continues at coordinate 4,755,507 of CAJQZJ010034167.1, forward strand.
TGGGCTTCAGCATGTGGCAGCAGGCAGCCCCAGGAGCAGAGAGGACACACAGGTCACTTACCTGGAAGTTACCCTTGTGGGTGGTGAAGAGACCCTCGAATTCACTCTCTGGGCTTGGGATGCCAGGCCAGATCTTCTGCTGCAGACTCCTGTTGAAATCGTTAGAAACAAGTCCATGGATGTGTGACCCTGGACACTCACTCTTGCCCTCTCAGGCACCCCCCCCCCACACACACACAGTGATACCAGCATTCCTGCAGGGATGGGAAACAGCCTGTGGAGGAGGCCCTACCAAAGGGTAACTGGGGTAGTTTTGAAGGGTGCCTAAGAGCACAGTGTATGCTGCCTCAAATCCTTCATCACTCCTTTCCATGGTCTGGGGGTGGGATCCCTAGAACCAAAATGTGTGTGTGTGTGTGTGTGTGTGTGTGTGTGTGTGTTTTCCAATGAAGTAAATAAACAGGGCCATGAAAGACTACCAGGATGTGCACTTATGGAAAAGCAGGAAGGGCAAAGCTTTGAGTGCTCTGAGGATTACAAATACCTCAGCGTGGCTGGTCAGATCATTAAAGCCACTGGCTTAAATCTTTTCCATTAAACTTTCTGGTTGATTTGACAAAGTTGACGACATTGGGAAAAGGAACCCACAAAGGAATGCAGGAAGGAGCCATCACCAAGGTCCGGGGAGCTCCAGCAGGTGCCCAAGAGTGAAGTTCAAGTGTGGTCCGACTTGCCTTCTAGCACCGACAGTGCTGGGTGACTTTGGGCAAGTGCTCACCCCTCTCTGAGCCTTGCTTTCCCTAGAAAGGGAGTTCCCAGGGGACGATCAAAGTTACAGTGCAGGCTGGGGGCTCACCGGCGGTGCGACAGCAGGGCTAGCACTGCCAGCAACAGCGAGATGAGGACGAGGACGAGGGACAGCGTCAGGATGAGAGGGTCCAGGTCTGAGAGGCAGGAAGGAGGTCAGGGAGGTTTGCCAGGTCTCTGGCCCAGCTTCTCCTTCACCCCAAGGCACTGGGGCCTCACCGCTAGCGGTCAGCAGCGACGCGGGCTCAGACCAGGCGCTCCAGAATCCGCTGAAGCTCGGCTCGGCCATGCGCGCTCGAACCGCGAAGGTATAGCGCGTCCCGCCCCGCAGGTTGCTCAGTACACATTCAGTGCGTCCTTCTGGGACCTCCACCTGGGGGCGGGTGGAGCCAGGAGCCAGCTAACCAACCGGCGCCAAGCGAGAAGAAGACCCAGGAGCTTGCACAGAGGTATCTAGTCAGCACCCTAATCATGGGAAGGGGGCTTGAGGGCGCTCAAGTAATGGTGTCAACTGGTAAGGCCCATTCTTGGCTCAAAGCCAATCAGAGCGAAGACCCCAAAGTCAGGAACTGGCCCTGGGCCATATAAAGAAAGGCAGAGGAAGACACCTCACAGAGAGCGCCTTCTTGGGGTCTGAGACTATGTTGTGAGAGGCTGAGGCTCTGATGCGTTGCCCTAGAGGCATGAATACAGTGGGGGTGGGGGACAGTGAGCTATCGTGAGCGTCAATGGTATGGGCCGACCATATGCCTCAGTGGACCCAAATGGTGGAAGGAGAAGGCTCACGAAGTTGTCCTTTGACCTCTACAGGTGCACAGTGGGCAAGCATGCACCCCCCCTCCAAATACACACAAATAAGTGTAATTTTTTAAATGTCTAAATATCAGGAAAGAGCAATTTAAAAATAGGGATGAGCACAGGGAGGACTTGAAGGAGTGGGACTCGGACCAGGACTCAGGGAGCTTGGGTGGGGCTGTCCTCTCGGGGGCTCTCACCCTTTGGGTCCCCTCTGCCCGGTTGCCTGCGGACACGTCCACCTCGTAGCGGATGTGGGTGGCCATAGGTGCCCCAGGAGGTGGCAGCCAGCGCAGCACCACGTGGCTGCCCTCCTCTGCCCGGCGCGCCAGCAGCCCTGCGGGGGCGTCCAGGAGCACTGCAAAGAGTGAAGTGGGTCGGGTAGGCAGGGACCCAATCCCGTTCCCACCCCGACCGATGTCGCTCCCAGCCCCTCTCACCTACCTACTTCATTGATATGGATGATGCGGTGGTAGCGAGGAGCTCCGGAGGCCGCCGTCACCCGCAGCTCCAGCGGCACGAAGCTCGACGTGTCCGCGGTCGGCAGCGAACACCAGTAACGCACAGAGCCGCGGGCGGTGGGCTCCTGGTGCAGGCGACATGACTTTCGTGACTCACCCCTGTGCGACCGAGAAGAAAAGGTTGAACAAGTAGGGAGGGCAGGGGACAGGATAGTTCCTGATTTCTTTTGCCCAGATTGGGGGGGGATAAGAGCATTTTGACCACCACGACCATGGAGTGCCTTAACTCCAACAGGACACACCTGAGCCCATTGATGGAGAGGAGTTAGTTATTCCAGCCCCGGCCACCAGGGGGCGACCTCCCCCCCCCCCCCCCCCCCCCCCCCCCCCCCACCCTGAGCTTTCCACCCAGAACCGTGACTCCAGGCCGAGGGAGACATTCCAGGGAAGCTCTGCTGCACCCACCCCCGCCTAAGTCCTGGGGGGACTCACTCGAGCTGGTAAGAGAAGCTGTAGTTGAAGTCCATCCCGGAGCTCGCCGCTTCCTCCCAGAAACACACCAAGTCTTCCAAGCGCTGGGTGAAGCACAGAAGATCTTCGGAGCCCCGGGATGCCAGAAGGGCCGCTAGGGTAAGGGTGGGCCATGGCAGGGGGAGGGGGTATCAGGGAAGTCAAGGCCGGTCTTCCACAGTCCCCTTACCCTCCCTTCTGTCGCCTGTGCAGACCCGATAATTTTAGTGCCCCGCCCTGTTCTCTAAGAGGGCCTTCCAGGGGTCTTGCAAAAGTGGCGCCTCTAGAACTCCCAAGAGTAGCTACCCCACCTGCCTTGTCGCACGCCCACTCACGCTGCGAGTTGAACGGTGCTGGCCCCGCCCTAGCGGGTGTGTATGCTGAGGACTCGGCCTCCTATCGGTCCCCGCAGGCGCCTGGCTGCCCCTCGATAGCGCCAACCGTGTTCCCCGCCCCGCTTCCTCCTCCTAGCAAGCCCTGCAAAGGATCTAGCACCATCCGCCCGCCAAACTGTGTTTACAGTTGCCTGCAGCCGGTCTCGGTCCCGTTCTCCCACTACCTGATCCACCTCACAGGGTCACAGTAAGCTTGATCACCTCCCCCCAAGAACTTGGACCTGGTACTACCTCGCCGCTGAGATTTGTACCACGTCCCAGACTCCCTCAAAACACAACGCAGAGCCCAATGTGTTGGCTCATGCCTGTCATCCCAATAAACTGGGAGGTGGAGGCAGGAGAATCAGGAGTCCAAGCCCACTCTGTTACATAGTGAGTTTGAGGGCAGCCTGGGCTACACAGACGTTGCCTCAGAAACAAAAACAATACAGGCATAGTGACACATGCCTTTAATCCTAGAAGTTCCAGGCCAGCCTGGTATGCCTAGTAAGGTCCTGTTACAAAACAAACAAACAAACAAACAAACAAACAAACAAACAAACAAAGCCAAAACAGTTTAAGCCCTTTTAAGCCTACTGCCCTGGGTATCATTCCAGGACTCAAGACACTGACATGCCACACCAAATTCAGACACCAGTTTGACCCCTAGGACCCCTCCCGGAGGTTCAGAGGACATATAGCCCCTGAGACCCAGGCTAGTAATTCAGGCCCTAGCAGTACCCTTCTGGGACTTAATGAGGAGATGTCCATGTACAGTTCTTACCTTTGCTCTCAAACTTGGGGTCCGGGAGGCCGGGTGAAGGTGCCCAGGCTGCCCCAGCAAGTAGGAGACAGAGAGGGCCAACCTGAGGCCAGAGGAGCACCCTGAGGTGGTCCATGATCCAGCCCCAGCTTCTGGAAGCCCAGGGCTCCAGCCCCTCTGTGTCCCCCCTTATTTTTCCTTTCCTCTTTCCCCCAGTCCACAGCTGGGTCAGCTGCCGGACACAGCTGACCAAGAGCTCCCAAGTGGCAGCTCCCTCCAGGGGGTGGGGCCAGCAAGCAGTCTGGGGACAGATAAGCTACAGGCCTCCAAGGGAACAGAGGCCTCTGCCTAAACCAGTGTAGGGGGTGGAGCAAACAACAGGGTTTTGTTTCAGGTGGGTTTGCTAATGTGGTCATGGACAGGTGACTTACCTTACTTCTCGTCCAGTAGGGTGTCCGTGAATCTAGCCTGTTGTGCAGCTGGCAGGCCACAAATGGAAGCTATGCTATCACTCCAACCTCCAGCCCAGGTCCAAATAAGAATACTAAAGACAACTAGCAACTGGGTGTGTGAATGGGACCAGGCCGTGCAGTGTGGCAAACACACGCTATGGTGTTTTCTGTTTGCCAAGTACACAGATTTTGGGATATGAGATATCATTTATGACTTTTAAAATTATTGTGTGTGTGTGTGTACACGCACGCGTGTGCATCTATGAACGCAGTGGGATGTATATGCAGGGCACGGGACAACTGTGAAAGTCAGCTCTCTCCTACTAGGTGGGTACTCAGTATAGAGTTAGGTCTTCAGGGTCCTCAGGAAAAACCTTTTACCCACTGAGCCATCTCACCAGCCCTGGAGACAGGGTCTCATTGTATCCAAAGCTGACCTCAATTCACTGTATAACTGAGGGTGATCTTGGACTTCCAGTCCCCTGCCTCCACTTCCTGCATGTTGGGATGGCAGGCATGCACCACCATACCCAGTCTCTGTGGTGCTGGAGGTGGAACCCAGGGCATCAAACATGCTGGGCAAGTGCTCTACCAACTGGGCTGTAGCCCAGTATTGTTCTGCTTTTTTAGACTCAGGGTGTCACTAAATAGCCCAGACTGTCTTGGAACTGTGGCAGTCCTCCTGCCTCAGGCTCCTGAGTGCTGGTATCACAAGACCTGTGCCACTACACCCAGCTTCCTGTACTTAAAAAAAAAAAAAAAGTTGAATGGGGTACAGCACTTTCCTAGCAGGTAGAAAGTCCTGGGTTTATTCCTAGCACCAAGATAGAGAGATAAGTGGATGTATACATACATACATATATGGGTAGATACTTGCATGGATATGTATATACATGGATAGGCACAAATATGGATACATACACACATACAAAGATACATGTGTGGATATGTTCATATATATATATATATATATATATATACATGAACAGATGCACACATGGACAGATAGGTAGACAGATAAATACATATATAGATATATACATATATATATATACACACACACACACACACACACACACACACACACACACACGGTACAGTGGTTTGAATGAAAAGGGCTTCTATAGGCTCATATATTTGAATGTTTGGTTCCCAGTTAATGGATTAAGAGGTGTGGCCTTAGCCGGGCATGGTGGCACACGTCTTTAATCCCAGCACTCGGGAGGCAGAGGCAGGTGGATCTCTGTGAGTTTGAGACCAGCCTGGTCTACAAAGCAAGTCCAGGACAGCCAGGGCTACACAGAGAAACCCTGTCTCGAAAGAAAAGAAAAAAAAAAGTGTGGCCTTGAGGCTAGAGAAATGGCTCAGCAGTAAAGATCACTGACTGATCTTCTAGAGGACCCTAGTTCAATCCCCAGTACCCACATAGTAGCTTACAGTTGTCTGTTCCAGTTCCAGGGGATCTGACACTGTCACACAAACATATACGCCGGCATGTATGCACACCAATGCACATAAAATAAGAATAAATAAATCATTTTAAAAAGCTGAGGTTGGGGCTGGAGAGATGGCTCAGCAGTTAAGAGCATGGTTGCTCTTCCAAAGGACCCAGGTTGAAGTCCCAGCACCCACATGGTAGTTAATAGCTGTCTGTAATTGCCGGGTGTGGTGGTGCACGCCTTTGATCCCATCACTTGGGAGGCAGAAGCAGATGGATCCCTGTGAGTTCAAGGCTAGCCTGGGCTACAAAGTGAGTCCAGGATAGCCAAGGCTACACAGAGAAACCTTGTCTGGACCAAAAAAGAAAAAAAAAAGCTGAGGTTGTGGCCTTGTTGGATGAGGTGTGTCACTGGGTTTTGAAAGCCCATGCCAGGCCCAGTTTCCCTTGCACTATGCCTCAGGATCAGATGTAAGCTCTCTGCTACTGCTCCAGCACCAGGCCTGCCTGCTACCATGCTTCCTACAATGATGATAATAGACTCGCCCACTGAAACTGTAAGCAAGGCCCCAACTGATGCTGTATTTTATAAGTTGCCTTGATCATGGGGTCTCTTAACAGCAACAGAACAGTGACTAAGACATATGGACATATATATGTATGGAAACATGCATGCATACATACATACATACATACATACATGAGGGAGATGGCTCAGGGGCAAGCTAGTCCTGATGGTCTGAGTGACACATAAAACAACAACAATAAAAAGGAGATGTCAGTGTGACTCTTTCAGAAACACATATGGTGGAAGGACAGAACTCTCACCACAAGTTGTCCTCACACATGACATATGTGCCCACACATACTATACACACATAAGCACTCATACACACAATTTTTATTTAAAAAGGCATACCAAAGACACATACATGTAAGAAGCTGGTAGTGGTAGAATCCACTCGTAATCCCAATGCTTAGAAAGCCAAGGCAGGAGGATTGCCACAAATTCAGCAGCAGCCTGGGCCACATCTCAAGATCCTGTCTGAAAGCCAGTCAAATTAAAAGTCAGATGTCTGAGGCTGGAGAGATGGCTCAGCAGTTAAGAGCACTGGCTGCTCTTGTAGAGGACCTGGGTTGTATTCCCAGCACCCACATGGTGGTTCACAACTGTCTGTAATTCCAGGTCTGAGAGATCCAACACCTTCTTGTAGTCCCCATGGGCACACTGCACACATGTGGTGCACATACATACATACAGGCAAAATGCTCAAACACATAAAACAACAACAACAAAAGACAGGTATCAGTGTAGCTCTCTTCCTCAGGAAATGTGCTTTTGGGGTGTTTGTATATGCCTTAAAAATTCTTTTGGGGGGGTATTCTGGTTATGTGTCAAAGGCTCAAACTGACAGGGATCTTCCTACTTCTACTTCTTCCCCATCCTCAGCTGTGACTGCAGGCATGTGCCACCATGCCTGTCTGGAAATGGGTATGGGGGTGGGGACACTCTCAAGAGCTAATTCAAATGAGGTGATGCCACACATCCAAATGAGGAGCTCATGTTTCTGAAAGAAAGAAACCTGGGCTGGAAAGATGACTCAGCAGTTAAGAGCACTTACTGTAGATGACCCAGGTATGATCTCCAGCATTCATTTGCTGGTTCACAACTTGTCTGGAACCCCAGGTCTACCCTCACATATAAAATAGATAAAAATGAATAAAACACAGCGGGGCGTGGTGGAGCACATTTTTAACCCCAGCACTCAGGAGGCAGAGGCAGGAGGATCTCTGTGAGTTCCAGGACAAGTTAGAGCTACACAGAGAAACCCTGTCTCAAAAAAAAAAAAAAAAACCAAAACCAAAAACCCACAAACAAAGAAACAAACAAAAAAATCAGAAGGAAAAGCTTCACAATAAATATTGGTAACATAACAGCATGGGCTGAGGCCCGTGAGAGGCCTTAGTGGGTTCAGGCTCCTGCAGCCCAGCTTGATGATCTGGGATCTATCCCTAGTACCCACATGGCAGAAGGAGCAAGAGAACTCTTAAAAGTTGTCTTCTGATTACTCTCTGTGTTCTGTGGCATGTGTTTTCTCCCTTTCCCTCCTCAATAAAACATAAAATTAAAAAATATTAAAAAGCATGGTACATACCATAATTGGTTTATCAGACCTTATATGATGTTCTCTTGCCTCCATACGACACATGGGCCTCCCATGTAAGCCACTGAGAAGATGTTCAGAAGAATAGAAATGGCTTTTATCCTCCTTTACCAGAGTTCTCTTTCTCCTAATTGTTCTCAAATTTACCTTGAAAGCATGTTCCCTTCCAGACTCTACCCTAGGATCTGAAGTTTCTCTGCCAGTTCCAGAGATGGGGGCAGAAACTGGATCTGTCCCACTCTGGGACTTTAGCTGGAGCAAATGTGCCAGGGGCCCTGTTTCCTGCTGTGTGTGGAGCCTGTACCAAGCGAGGCTGCCTCGGCTGCCCCTTGAGGAGTGAGCCTTTGAAACCTGGAGAAGTGTCACATGCTTGCAGTCCCAGCATTTGAGAGGTCGCTCAGGAGGGCACCCTAGGCTACACAGCAAGTTTGGGGCCACCTTGGCCTAAATGAGATTTTTGTCTAAAAACAACAACAACAAAACCAAGCAAATAGGAAACAGTAGCTGAGGAGACCGCACAGTGGGTAAAGTGTTTGCTCAGCAACCATGAGGACCCCCGCTTCAGATCCCTGGCACCCAAGTAAAAGGCAAGGTGAGGAGTTCCTGCATGAAATCTCACTGCAGCAAGATGGAGACAAGGTGTCCCTGCAACTCACTGGCCAAATGTTTGAGCTTAGTGGGTGAGTACCAAGTTCAGTGAGCCACCCTGTCTCAAAAAATATGGTGGAGAACAACTGACTAAGGCATTTAAGATTCCCTCTGCCCTGAGCAACTGCTTGCGGGCATACACATATGTGCAACACACACACATACACACACACGCACACATGCATATACACAGACACACACACACATATACACCCCCCCCTACACACAATTTTAATAACGATAGAAACAACAAATCAAGCCATACAAGAATGTTCCTTTTTTGTTGTTGTTTGGTTTGGTTTGGTTTTTTCAAGACATGGTTTCTCTGTGTAACAGCCCTGGCTGTCCTGGAACTCAATTGGTAGATCAGGCTGGCCTCGAACTCAGAGATCTGCCTGCCTCTTCCTCTTGAATGCTGGGTTTAAAGGCCTGTGTCACCACCTCCAGGCATAAGAATGTTCTTTTGGTTACTATGACAAAAGCAAGTAATAGCAGGAAGAGATAGCAATTTATTTCTGACATAACTCTCCAAGTGACAGCAATCTACATGGCAGCTAAATGTTCAGCTCCAGGGGCCCAGGTGCCTTCCAATTTGTTGCTCAGTTATTCAGAAGATGTAACCCTCCAACCACAGTGGTCACCTCATGCCATGTCTTCATTCTAATCAGCAGAAATCAGGAGAAGTGGAAAAGGAAGATTCACCCCTTCCCTTTAAGAGTAGCCCTTGGAGTCTGGAGGTGGTGTATGCCTTTTATCCCAGCACTCAGGAGGCAGAGGCAGGTTGATCTCTGTGAGTTCCAGGCCAGCCTGGTCTACAAAGCAAGTCCAGGACAGCCAGAGCTGTTACACAGAGCAACCCTGTCTCCAAAAAAACAGAAACAAAAAAAGAGAAACTCTGTCTTGAAAAACTGAGAGAGAGTAAGCCGGGCGTGGTGGCGCACGCCTTTAATCCCAGCACTTGGGAGGCAGAGGCAGGCGGATCTCTGTGAGTTCGAGGCCAGCCTGGTCTTCAAAGCGAGTCCAGGACAGCCAGGGCTGTTACACAGAGAAACCCTGTCTCGAAAAACCAAAAAAAAAAAAAAAAAAAAAAAGAAAAACTGAGAGAGAGAGAGAGGATTGAGTTGACCATGAAATTGACCAACTTGACCAGGAATTAATCCTGTGGCTGTACTTGCTACAGGAGAGTTGGGCAAAGCACTTGCTACCATGAACAAGACCCTGAGTTTGATCCCTAATACAGGAAAAGTGTTCATGTTGTTTTTAACACAGGATCTCTTATGTAACTCAGTTCAGCCTCAAACCCGCCATCCTTCAGCTTCAGCTTCCCGAGCGCTGGAGTGACAAGCTCATCTGGGGCTTTTACGTTGAGTGGCTGACTATCAGTGGCTCTATTCCCATAGGAGGTGAGTGAATTTGATAAACAACAATCTTATTCTCAGAGCAAATCAGAGTCAAGAGAGCAACAAAATCCTGATGATGATGTTTGAGTTCCTGGACCCAGCTGGTACCTAAAGCCAGACCTACAAGGCATTTCAGTGGCTGTACACCTTATTGGACTTTTCTCTCTTTAAAAAAAAATTTTTTTTTTTTTTGGTTTTTCAAGACAGGGTTTCTCTGTGTAGCCCTGGTTGTCCTGGACTTGCTTTGTAGATCGGGCTGGCCTCGAATTGCTCCCGAGCGCTGGGATTAAAGACATGTGCCACCATGCCCGGCTTATTGGACTTTTCCATAAAGGAGATATCAATTTCTTTTTGGCATTGGCTATTTCAACAGGATTTGTGTGTGTGCATTATGTGCATGCGTGTGCTCACTCTTGCATACTCACATGGAGGCCAGAGGTTGACATCAGGTATCTATAATTCTCCATCTTACTTTTAGAAATAATTACTTATTACTATTTTGTGTGTATATATGTAATGTGTGTCGGGTACACGTTTTGGTGCACACATGTAGGTCAAAGGACACTTTTGTGGAGTCACTTTTCTCCTTCCACCTTTACAAGGACCCTGGGGATTGAACTCAGGTCTCTAGGCTTGCTGGCAAGCACCTTTACCCGCTGAGCCATCCTGACGGCTCCTCGACATTATTGAGACAGGGTCTCACAATGAACTACTGCCTGGCTAGTGAACCCTGGGATCTGTCTCTCTCCACCACTTAGAGCTGGGATTATAAATGTACCCCACTATGCCCTGCTTTTTATGTGGGTGCTGCAGATCTGAATTGAGGTCTTCAATGCTTGCGTCACAAACACTTTCCCCTCAGAGCCGTTGTGCAGGCCCCTTGAAGCAGAAAGAACTCCGTGAGACACAGAATTCCCGTCAAAGTCGAGTTCAAAACTGAAGCTCAGAAGTCAGCATGTTGCTGCTGTAGTTACTATTTCAGACTGCCTCTGAGCTCACTTGTCTGTGCTGTCTCTCTTTGCTTCTGTCTTCCTTCATTCCTTTCTTCTTTTCTTCCTTCTTTTTTTGTGAGACAGAAAATGACACAGCCCTGGTCTGGAACTCACCCTACAGCTGAAAATGACCTTGAATTCAAGATCCTCCTGCCTCTGCCTCCCCAGTGTTGGGGTGACAGGCATACACCACCATGCCCAGCTTCTCACTGCCTGTACTTGCAAGACATGACTAAGCTTCTTCCCATCTCTTTGCTCCTGTAAACAGAAAGCAGGACAGCCTCTCCTGAGACAGAGAGGGAGAAAACCCTGAACTCTAGTTATGATCTTCTCAATCTTTCCTTCGGGGTTGGTTCGCCTTGAACTATGTAGCCAAGGATGACAAACTCCTGATTGTTCTGATTTGGAACCTTGCACGTCCCAAGCACTGAGATTATGGATGCATGCCACAGTGCTGGTTATACTCAGTGCTGGGTCTCAAAGCCCTGCTTGCCACATGTGAGGATCCGACTGAACTACATCTTATTGTGCAAAGCCCCTTAGGACTTTTATTTTGGGGAGTGCTGAGAACTATCTAGGGTCTAGGGGATACTGGACAAGTGCTCTGCCTCCTAAACTAAGCTCCCAGCAGTTAGGGTTCCTGATTTTTTTTTCCTAGTTTCATATTCTTCTCACACATCCATGTTTTTGGAATAATGGTCAAGTGCCCAGGGAGTCAGAGAGATGGGGTCCAATGGCCTAATGTTGGGGGGGGGTGCCCAGGATGTAGAGCAAAATAGCTTCATTGGGGATAGAGGCTCTCCAGGAAATAGGCCCCTGCTTTGATGGTGGTAGAAGCCAAGTTCCAAGCTGTCCATGGTGCCTGTGCCCCAGAATGAGGAGAGCATTGCCTCAGGTTGGGAAGGCAGAGTGTGTATTCCGTGTCCCCTCCTTCCGACGCAGCAAGAAGTCACCAGGGGCAGCTGGGCTCATAGCATAGAAGACGTTGGCAGTGTTGGGAATCAGTAGCTCTGCATGCAAATGGGACCACAGTGGGCAACCTTCTATCATTCAAATGGCTTCTCTCACACCCCAACTCCCCCCCAAACCACTTCCCTGGCAAGCTGAGGCTGCTGTGACAACAATTTAGATGACTTCCACCAGCCTTCCAACTCAACAACTCTCTGCGCATGTGGGTGGGGCTGAGGGGTTCTAGTTGAGATGCCCCTCATAGTCTCAGGCATTTGAACACTTGGTCCTAAGTTGATAGCACTGTTTGGAGAGGCTTAGGGAGTGTGGCTTTGCTAGGAGAAGTACATCACTGGGGGGAGGGCGCTTTGGGAGTTCAAAGACATGCACTATTTCAAGTTCAGACTTTCTGCTTTGTGCTTCCCTACAACATCAGTCATGGGCTCTCACCCTATGGAACCATGAGCCCAAATAAACTTCCTTCTATAGGTTTCCTTGGTCATAGTGTTTATCACAGCAAAAGAAAAGTAACTAATATATGTGTGAATATATGTGCGTATGTATATATGTATGAATATTTATATGCTTAATATATATTACACACACCTGGAACTGGACACCAAAACCCAGCCTTACACATACTAGGCAAGTACTGTACACTGACCTACCTCCCCAGCCCTCCTTTTTTTTTTTGGAGACCTCCAACTCAAGCGATCCACCTGACTCTGTCTCTGCCTCCCAACTGCTGGGATTAAAGGCATGTGCCATCACCACCTGGCTGCTCTTTTTCTTGTGACTTTTGTTGCTATTGTTTTTGTGACAGGGTCTTATGTAGCTGAGGCTGGCCTCCTACTCTCTATGGGGCTGAAGAAGACCTTGAACTCCTGGTTCTCGAACCTACACCACCTGAGTGCTGGAATGACAGGTGTCACCACCACACCTGGCTTATGTGCTGTGATGAAGTCAGGATTCCACACATGCTAGCTGAGCTCTCTGGCAGCTGCGTCACATTCCAGACCTCTTTATTTTCTTTTGAAACAGGGTCTCACTAAGTTGTCCGGGCTGATCTAGAACTCTCTCTGCAGTGCAGGTTGGCCTGTGACTCATGGAAATCCTTCTGCTTCACTCTCCCAAATGCTCTTCTTGGTAGGCTTTGAACTTGGATCCTCCTGCTCAGTCTCCTGAGTGTTTAGGATCACAGCCCATGTTTCCATTCCCAACTGCCCCCAGTTCTTTTTGTCTCCTCAAGACTAGGTCTCTGCCAAGTGTGGTGGCACATGCCTTTAATCCCAGCACTCGGGAGGCAGAGGCAGGTGGATCTCTGTGAGTTTGAGGCTAACCTGGTCTACAAAGTGAGGACAGCCAGGGCTCTGTCACACAGAGAAACCCTGTCTTGAAAACTAAAAAAAAAAAAAACTAAGTCTTACTAAACTGTTCAGATTAGCCTTGAATTTACTCTGTAGCCCAGGTGGCTGGTCTTGACTTCCTAAATGCTGAGATTACAGGCCTGCACCTCCATGCTCAACTTCTTGTATACTCTTCTGTGTGTGCCTGTGTTCAGGCATATTTGGGGACATAAAGCATCAGAGAACAATCTTAGGTGTTGTCCCTTAGGGTCCTGTGACTGCTTTTGTTTTTGTTTTTGTTTTGAGACAGGCTTGGCCTGACCTGGCTCTTTTACTGGCCTAGAACTCATCAAGTAGGTTGGCTAGCCAGTGAGCCTGAGGGGTCCTCTTGTTTCTGTCTCTAGCACTGGGATTAATGATGCACAACACCGTATACTCACCATATACCCAGTGTTACCTATCACACAGCTTCTGGGAAATCCAATCCTGGTCCTCGTGCCTGCACAGCAAGCCCTCTACCAAGTGAGCCATCACCTCAGCCTTTGTACATTCTTTAAATTATTATTGTTATATTTTTATTTCATGTGTATGAATGTTTTGTCTGTGTCTATGTTCGTCTATGTACCATGTGCATGCCTGGTCCCCACAGAGGCCAGAGGAGGGCATTGAATCCCCTAGAACTGGAGTTATGGATGGCTGGGAGCTGCCATGTGGGTGCTGGGAATCAAACCTGGGTCCTCTGAAAGAGCAGCCAGTGCTTTTAACAGCTGAACCACCTCTTCAGCTCCAATCTTTATCATTTTAATTGTATGTGTGTGTGTGTATGCGCGCACATGATTGCAGATGGCCATATAGGTCAGAGGGTTCAGTCTCCTCGGAGCTAGAGTTTCAGGTGGTCATGAGTTACCTGATGTGGGTGCTGGGAACCAAACCTGGGTCCTCTCACCCACTGAACCTTCTCTCCAGCTAGAGCAGTGTGTGCTCTTACCCACTGAACCACCTCACTGGCTCCATAATTTTTCTGTTGGTGTCTGGCTCACTTTACACCGTGCTTTGTAGCACCAACTCTTGCCTATTTATACCCAAGGCTGGACAACTTCCTACTCCTAATCCAATCATCTGTCCCTGTCCCAACCCAAGTTCAGTAAATCAAGGGTCCTTGTTATGAGCCAAATAGGCTCATTCCCTCTTCCAACCCCTTCAGACTCCTGCTCTGTCAGGCTGAACCTGAACAACCACAAACACTACACTCTTTCTACTTCTTCTAGCCCAGGTCAAGCTGGGCTCTGTGATGGCTGGTGTTGGTTGTAACGTGATGACCACTAGAATGAGCCCAGAGACAAGCTCGGGCCAATTAATTACCTGGACTACGTTAACCAAGGAGGAGGACCTGCCTGAAATATGGTGATATGGTGACATTACCTGATGGGCTGCTTAAGAACACAATAAGGAGCTAGGCGTGGTGGCGCACGCCTTCAATCTCAGCACTAGAGAGGCAGAGGCAGGTGGATCTTTGTGAGTTTGGGGCCAGCCTGGTCTACAGAGAGTCCAGGACAGCCAGGCTGTTACACAGAGAAATCCTGTCTCAAAAAACAAATGAACAAAACAAAACAAAAAACCCCTATGTACACACATAAAGGACCCATGAGATGGCTCACTAGGTAAAAGTTTCTGCTGCCAGCCCTGACAACCTGAATTTGATCTCTGGAGCCCACACAGGAGAAGGAAAGGGAGAGAATTAACTCCCTCAAGTTATCATCTGACCTATACATGTGCACTATGGTATTTCCTCCAAAAATGAGGTCTTTTTTGTTTGTTTGGTTTTTGTTGCTGTTTGTTTTTCAAGACAGAGTTTCTTTGTGTAGCCCTGGCTATCCTGGAACTCACTCTGTAGACCAGGCTGGGCTCAACTCAGAGATCCACCTGCCTCTGCCTCTGGAGTGCTGGCAGATTAAAGGCGTGCACCACCACCGCCCAGCCCCACTCAAAAATGAAATAAATAAAATGTAAAAAAAAAAAAAAAGAAAAGAAAAAGTTTTTTAAAGGAGAGAGCAAGATAGCAGCAGCCATCTTCCTCTGCTTCCTGACTCCAGGTGCAGAGTGAACAGCAGCCTCAGGCTTCTGCCTCCACGCTCTTCCTGACACAATGGACTGGAGCTCTGGAACCATGAGCCAAAATAAACCCTTCCTCTCTTCAGCCGCTATGTCAGGTGTTTTGTCATAGCCCCACTGGCCCCAAAGCCCAGCTCAGGCTGCACGCTGTCCCTGCTTACCTCTGTCCCCAGGCAGGACCTGGAAGAGCTGGTAGTCACGGGCCCAGGGCTGGGGCACATTGTGCTTCTCCAGGGCTCTTTGCACCACACTGGGGGCTTTGTCCTGACAAGTAAGCTGTAAAAGGACAGGAAAGCACCAGTGAGACAGCAGGCAAAGGTTGCTCCAAGCCTGGCAGCCTGAGTTCAATCTCTGGCACTGGCATGGTGGGAGGTGAGAACCAACTCCTGTAAGTTGCCACCGGACCTACACATACACACTACATAATACATGTAACTAAAAAAGTTTAAAGAGTGATGGGTGTTAAAGGGACATGGTCCCAGATCTGAGGGCAAGGCTGTCCCCTCCCAGCCCCTCACCAAGATGCTCCGATACAGGTTCCCATGGTTATTGTCGATGCTGACTCGGATGACACGAGCCTCTGAGGTCTGCTGCTCCAGGAGGGGAATTTGCGAGCTGCTCAGGGTCAAGGTCATGGGCCACGGCCCTTGCGGGTCCACGTTCAAAGACAGCTGTAGGCAGTGTGGGGTGGTGGAGGGCCTTGCTCATTTGTGCAATGAGGACCACAAGGCTCCTTCCCCCCCTGATTCAAGCAGCTGGTGGACACATAAGCATTCACCCAGAGTTCTCACACCCCCCTTCCTCACACGTGAGAGACTGGGGACCACATAGGATATACACACAAGGTTGAGCATATATAATCTTACCACACACAGACTACAGTACCCTGCTACAGAAACAAACAGACGCATGACCCATATACACACAAAGCCAAGTTCATAACAGGATCCTGAGTAGATGGTATACAGTGTTCATACATAGGTGGGCTCACAGTTGGAAACCCACAATACCCCATCAGGGAGCAAAAGAGCAACCTCATGCATAGTGCTGTGGATGTTGGGAATATTTCCCTGTCATGTATGCGTGTGCGTGTATGTCTTGCATGTCTTTGAAGAAGTGACAGTTGGAGTTGGTGGCACAGAATTGTCATCCTAGCTATTGAAGAGGTTGAGGTAGGAGGATCTCAAGGTCCAGGCTATCCTGGGCAACTCAGTTCCACCCTGTCTCAAGACAGTAAGAACCTGGGGCATGGGTCAGTGGCAGAACTCCTGCCTAGAATCATTCAGGGGCTAGGGACACAGCTCAGCGGTAAAGCCCTTGTTAGATCCTAGGTTCAATCCCAGTATATTTGTTGGTTTGTTTTTTGTCATCATTGTTGTTGAGACATGTTGCATGGAGTCCAGGCTCATTATGTAGCCAAGGATGGCTTTGAATTTCTGATCCTCTTGCCTCCATCTCCCAAGTACGGGGATTACACTTGGCTGAAGTATTGCTTATTAGGAAAAAAAGGAGTACAGATCCCTACCTGATGTGCCTTGCAGATAGGTAGAAATCCAGGTCAGATTGAGGAGAAGCCAGCATGGTAGGTGATTGCACATACAGCCATGGAGATGTACAGTCTTTCCAGATAAAGTCAGTCTCTGCGATACACACCTGCAGTGCTGCGTGTACACACACACACACACACACACACACACACACACACACACACACACA
>CAJQZJ010034167.1:4772443-4793420 GCA_907164525.1 Lophiomys imhausi
CACACACACACACACACACACACACACACACACACACACACACACACCACACACAGAACCCTGGGTGCCCCAGCCTTCAACACAATCATAGATTATCTTGGTACCTTGGTGCTGGGACCCTGAGCCCCTGGGGAGGCTGGAGGACTGCCAGGAGGAGGGTCTTGGCTTCTAGGACTGGATGGGGGGGGACCCTGGAGATACACTGGCGAAAACACAGAATTCAAGGTGTGATATCTGCCCTGACTTCTGTCCTGGTGTCTCTAGTTCCCTCTGCCGTGGCTACTCACCTGGAGCTGGGTGAGGATGGATCCCCGGGACTCCCACCAGGGGATGGGGATGAATTCTTTTCCCGGGACAGTTTCCTAGGGTGAGGACAAAGGATGGCTTAGCTCTGGGAATTGATCCCTCCAATCTCTACCCACATGGCTCCCCAAACATATCCCAACACTCACGCACTAAGACGCTTTGTAAGGCTGATGCGTCGCCGGATACTCGGGGAGCTGGGACAGGAGGCAGCTGGTGGCTCAATGACACGGGAGACGCGGTAGCTGGAGAGATTCAGCATGTGAGGGGTGAAGAGATAAGAGTTAGAATGAGTTGTGAATCAAGTTTGGGGTGGGGATGGAAGGAAGGTTAGAACCCCACGTCAAGGTCCGGATAGAAATGGGAATCATTGGTATCAGGGTGCATTACAGATGAGGTAAACTGGTTAGTGGGGTCCATAGCACTTTCAGGGTGAGATTAGCTAAGAGTGTAGCTCAAACATAGAGTGCTTGCCTAGAATCCTCCATCTGAGCGCTGTGGCTGTGGCTTAGGGGTAGAGCCCCTGCCTAGAATCCCCCAGTGAGGGGCTAAGGCGGTGGCTTAAGGGTAGAACACGGACTTAGAATGCGTGAGGCACTAACACTGCAAATGACAAACAAAGCAGGAACTGTAGGGTGAGACTAAAGACTTGAATTGGGCCAAGTAATTCAGGGAATCAATGATAAAGGTCATGGATTGGGTGGAGTGAAAGGAAAAATAGAGCTAACTGAGATAGATGGCCAAATGAACATTATTTGGACTAATGGTTACTGGTCAGGGCCACAGATCTGGATGACAGGATCAGAGCAGGTGGGATGTTCAAAGTGAATGATGAACTGGACACTAAGGGTGGAGGTGGCTGGTGGCATTTAGGCAGGAGAAAATAAAGGTTACAGGGTGGAGCTGGCCTCAGGGGTCTGGGAAGTTTCTGGAAGGGAAGAAAGGGTGGGTTGAAAGTGTCATCTGGACTTGGTTGAGTGGTCACCTCTGCTCCTCGCTGAGCTGGTGCTGGGCTCGAAGGGCAGCCAGGATTGGTGGGTGGGGGCTCAGGCTGTAGTGCTGGCAGCGCCGCTGTAGCTGCTGGATTCGGGCCAGGATCTCCCACTCCTGAGGGAGATGTCTACTGAGATCCTGCCCCACCCCCCCCCCCCCCCCCCGGGCATCCCACCCATCCCCCGTACCTACCCACTTACCTTCCTCCTCTTTTCAAAGTTGATGAGATTTCCCTGAGGAGGCAAAGCTGGCCTGAGCTGTAGTATCCAGGGTCAAGGGTTAAGAGTCAACTTCAAGAGCTAGAATGGCATGTGCTACCATGGTGTGTGTGTGTGTTGGGAGAGGGTATGGGTGCCAGGCAAGATCAAAGGTTGATATCTGGAGGACTGCTGTGTTGGGGGTAATGGAGCAGGGGTCAGGAGTCAAGGGTAAGGGGTCAAACCTTCAACATATCCGGTAAGGCTGTATCCAGCATAACCAAGTCTGTGAGAAAGGTGCCAAGGTAGGGGACAGGACCTGGAGGCAGTTTCTGCAACCCCCCAAACTTCAGTTATTCCTGGGCCCCGTGCCACTCTCCAACAGTCCCCCCTTGCCACCTCCATCCTTAACCACATCACTTACTGACAGCAGACTTCCTGAGGGGCTGTCATCATCTTGGGGTCCCTCAGTGGTCTCTTCCTGACAGGAAGGGGAAGTCTAAATGAATCTGAGGCCCACTTTGACACTTCTCACAGATGCCACTTTGAGACATGCACACATACCCACGTTGCCTTCAAAAATTACAAGTTTGCTAGGCATAGTGGCACATGTCTTTAATCTTAGTTGGGAGGCAGAGGTAGGAAGATCTCTGTGAG
The DNA here is from genome assembly GCA_907164525.1 of Lophiomys imhausi. Taxonomy (NCBI): domain Eukaryota; kingdom Metazoa; phylum Chordata; class Mammalia; order Rodentia; family Muridae; genus Lophiomys; species Lophiomys imhausi. Next base: position 4,774,594 of record CAJQZJ010034167.1, read on the forward strand.
TTCAAGGCCAGCTTGGTCTACAAAGTGAGTTCCAGGACAGATAAACCCCATCTCAAACCTCCCCTCTAAAAAAAAATCCCAAACAGACAAACGAAATCAAGCTGGGGGTTGGTGAGATGGGTCAGTGGGGAATGGGACCTGCTGCCTGCCAAGGCTCACCGCCTGAGTGGGATCCCCAGGGCCCACCCTGATTTCCAAAAGCACACTGTGATGTGAGCGCCCTCACACACACATACACAAAGAATCAAGTGTAATCTAACACACTTATTAGAACAAGGATGTGGCCCAGGACAGCCAGGGTACACAGAAAAACCCTGTCATGAAAAACAAAAACAAAAACAAACAAACAAAAAAAAAAAAAGAAAGAAAAGAAAAACCTTAACAACAACAAAAAAAAAACCCAAAAACCAAAAACAGGAATGTGTTTGGTTCTCGGTGGGCCAGAAAGAATGTCTGGTGCACAGTAGGTATGCTTTTTGCCCCTTGACATCTCCTCATTTGAGATACACTTTCACTTTCGCTAGGAAGATTGTTTTTTTGGTTTTGTGGTTTTAGGGTGGTTGTGGTGTGCAGTACTTCAGGAGGCCAGAAGAGGGCACCAGATTCTCAGGTGCTCAGTCACAGGCGGTTGTTCGTTGTGTGAGTGGAGCCCTGGAACCAAACTGGGGTTCTCCCAAAGACTGCAATGCTCTTGACCTGTGACCACCTCGCTGGATCCCCTGATTTTTGTTTGTTTGTTCTGAGACAAGATCTCACTGTAGCCCAGGATGGTTACAAACTTGTGATCCTCCTGCCTCTGTTCCTGAGTGCTATGTTTACAGATGAGAGCACCTACTTTGCCTATCCATTAACAAGGTAATTTCTGTTCTCTCTTCTTCTTTTGTTTTTCTGTTTGTTTGGTTTGGTTTTTCTTTTTGCTGTTGTTTTGTTTTTGAGACAGGGTCTCATGTAGTCCAGGCTGACCTCAAATTCTCCTTTCAATGCAGAGTGACTTTGAACTCTTTTTTTGTTTTGTTTTTTTGAGACAGGGTCTCTCTGTGTATCCTTGGCTGTCCTAAACTCAATCTGTAGACAAGGCTGGCCTCAAACTCAGAGATTCACCTGCCTCTGCCTCCGGAGTGCTGGGATCAAAGGCGTGCGCCACCACTGAGCTCAGATCTCACCCATCTTACACAGTGCTGTATGGACCCTGGGTTTCATCATGTTATGCAAGAGTCTGCTAGCTGAGCCCCAGCTCCAGCCCCACACTGTATTAACTGAATACCTACTGTGCTGTCATGTACTGTTGTGGGTGCTACCTAGCCAGGAGTGACCAAATAAGATGAAGTGTCTGGACACTAGTGAAGGAAAGATAAGATAGCAAAGATAACTCCTAGCAGGGAAGGCAGAAACAAGGGCCATCGGGTAGGCAAGGGGACTGGGGAGGTGATGAGGTTGCGAGGGTCTTCTTGAAGGTGGAGACATTTGGAAGAGACCTGCAGGAGGTGAGCGGGCAACATCCCCAGCCCTTTTTTTTGAGTTTGTCCGTCTGTATGTGTATGTAAATATGTTTGTAGTATGTGTGTTAGGTCAAAGGTCAACAACATCAACTATCCTGGGACTGGATAAGAGATGTTCTTGAAGACGACCTGGGTTTGATTCCCAGCATCCACATTCTTTTTTTTTTTTTTTAAACATTTATTTATTTATTATGTATACAGTATTTGCTCTACATATATGCCCGGGCAGATCTCAATGTAGATGGCTGTGAGCCACCATGTGGTTGCTGGGAATTGAACTCAGGACCTTGGGAAGAACAGCCAGTGCTCTTAACCTCTGAGCCACCTCTCCAGCCCGCATCCACATTCTTGAGCCTTTATAATTCCAGTTCTAGGGTATCTGATGTTCTCTTTTGATCTCTGTAGGTATCATGCATGTACATAGTGCACACATATACATGGAGGTAAAGTCATACATTAAATAGATACAAACACATATCAAGCATTTCCTATATTGATCTTCTTTGTATTTTTGAAGCTAGGGTCCCTTGCTTAATCTGGAGCTTGATGCTTTTGGCTACATTTCCTATCCAGTGAGCTCATCTCCACACTGTTTGGATATTTTGGGACAAGTCTCACACGGTTCAGGCTGGTCTTGTTATGCAGCTCTGGCTAACCTACAACTTGCTGTGTAGACCAGGCTGACCTCTACCTCACAGTGATCTGCCTGCCTCAGCCTTCCAAGTGTTGGAGTTACAAGCCTGAGCCCCCACACAGGACTCTCTTGGATGTGGGGTGTACCCGGTACCTGGGAAAGGATCACTCGGCTGCTGAGATGGTTACTTTCATCAGAAAAAATCTGTGCCAGTTTCCTGAAAGTGGACATCGGTTCCCTGCGGGGGTAAGAGAGGCATGATCAGGGTCAGCAGAGGGGACAACTCGAGCCAGGATGGGGTGTACTGAATAGGTCCCCTGACTCACCGGCTCACAGCCCCCCCAGCTGCGCTTCAGCCTGTAGATGGGGTTGGACTGCAGGGCGGACAGGATAGCTCGCAATGAAGAGAAATTGCGTAGTTCCCTGCAGCGCTGGGAGTAAGGCCAGAGGCTTTGGTCAGCAGCCACACTGTAGCAGGCTGTCTTACAGGTACACCCCCTTTGATACTGTGACTCCATGCTTTTGTTTTGTTTGTAACAAGACAAGTTTGGTTACAGAGAGAGCCAAGGCTGATCTCAAACTCTCCATCTTCCACCATCCCAGTGCTGGGATTACAGCCATGTACCACCAAACTGGAGTTGAGGTCAGATCTCACCTGTCAAGTCACTAGGCGAGCAAACTGAGCCTCCTCTTTTCCTCCCCCTCAGCGCTCAGCCCTTCCTGACTGAACCTGGCTTCTTCTATCCATCCCTAGTCCCGACATCTCTCTTGATCCTCCTCGGTTCCTGGTTCCTACACAAGCCCACCTGCACCCAGGATCTTTTCCCAAGTCCTCCAGGATCACCGCCTCTCCTCCCCGACCCATACTTCACACTCTTGATGCGTTCTCTCTTTCTCTCTCTTCTCCCACTTCCCACTGCAATCCTATTCTTCCATCACACCCACCACTTCTGGTCTCCAATCCTTAGCCTCATGGAGCATGCCTCCCACAATCCCGGGTTACTCCCCCAGTCTCACCCGAGCCTCATCCTTGATGCACACCTGAGCGATGCGGATCCACTTTTCTATGCGCAGTGCTCTCTGTGAGGCTGCAAGGCCGGGTGCCCCGAGTACAGAGCCCAGCACACAGCCGGTCACCGCATTGAACTGGGCAACGGTGGCACGGACGGTGGGAGAGATGCCTGCAGCTCCTGGGCGGTCGCGCTGAGACCACATGGAACCCAGGCACTCGCAGGACCGCACACGCAAGAAGAGCTCCTGGGGAGGGGAGAGGAGGGTGGGATGGCTGCTCATCACACGGGCCTCCTCCTCCCCTCCCTCCCTGTTGCTGGCTGGGGTTCCCACCACGTCCATAAGGGTCAGCTGCTCCGCCACCTCATCCACATTGAAGTCCAGGAGCTCTGGGCCTTCTGAACCGGGGCCTTCCTCTTCTGTGCAGTCCTCTGCGAACTCTGATCTGGGGGACTGGGTAGCCCTGGGTGGGCCTGAGAAAAAGATAACAATTGCTTAAAATTCACATTTGAGCTGAGAGGTTGGCTCAGCAGTTAAGAGCGCTTGCTACTCTTCCAAAGGTCCGGGGTTGGATTCCCAGCATCCTCACAACCCTAACCACTGTCAGTACCTCCAGTCTCAAGGGATCCAGTGCCCTCTTCTGGCCTCTGTGGGCATTGTGCACACGTGTGATGCCACAGACATACATGCAGGCAAAACACTCATACACATATACACATAAAATAAAAATAAATGGAGACAGGGAGAGAATATGGAAGGAAGGAAGGAAGGAAGGAAGGAAGGAAGGAAGGAAGGAAGAAAGGAAGAAAGAAAGAAAGAAAGAAAGAAAGAAAGAAAGAAAGAAAGAGAAAAAACTCTCCAAATTTGACCAGGCATGCTAAGGCCAGCCTTTGATACCAGCACTTGGGAGGCAAGCTGAGTTCTTGTGAGTTCTAGGCCACCTAGGGCTACATAGTAAGGCATTGTCTCAAAACAAAACAATGAAACACCCCACACACCCATAAAAAAAGTCTCAAATTTGTCCTGGGGCTGTGGCTGTGTGGTGCTTGCCTAGCATGTCTGACCCCAGTCCCTCGGGAGTCTAGTCCACCTGTGTGACTATAGGCAAGTGCCTCTGAGTCCTGGATCCTTACTTCCTCATCTGGAAACACTCTGAGTGGAGTTTTCTTTTTCTACATTTATTTAGTCATTTAACTTTGTGTGTGCGTGCATATGAGTGTGATGAAGGTTTGTATTTCTTTGGAAGCAGAGTTGTGTTGAATGAATGTGTAAGGGTTTTTGGATTGCTTTGTCTACTGCTGAAAAACAGACTCAAGAAGAGGGGCATACAAATCATCCTGATGATTGTCACCCATAGGGAACATCCTTTGATGGACAGACTTCTGGGAGAGATTATGATCTTGGTCAACAGTACCTCGGGAGGAGAGCATAAGGTTGGCCAATGAGAAAACATCCTGGTGCATAATTAGAGGGAGGATAAAAAGGAAGGCTCAGAAACTCTAGGGGGCTTTTTGCTTGGCATTGCTGCTTATCACTGCTTCACTTCAAAAGACTCAAGACAACACTTTGCCAAAGGTTGTGGCTGCCAAGACTTGCTGAGGATTTTGGCCTAGGTTGGGTGGAGCCCTGGTGAAGCCTCATTTGGAGCAGTCTGCAGAGGGCAGCACCTGCCTCATGGGGGTTCAGTAAGCTTGGACTTTACAGGCTGAAGAGACCGTGGCCCCAAGTGGGGGTGTGGTAACCACTGGGGCTGCTGTTGATGGCTGTGTTCCCATTGGCAGATTTCAACTGTTCCTGTAGATGCTGATTTAAATGGACTGCTGACTAATTGCCCCAAGGACTTGCACCTGAGGACATCTTCATCTTGGTATCTGTTCTCCTGTGCCTCTGGTTGGTGGGTTGGAAGGTGTTAAGAGATATTAATAAATAGTTTAAAGGTGTGCCTTCATATGAGTCTGCAAGTGCCATGGTTTGTATGGAGGTCAGAGGGCAATGGGAGTTGGGTCTCTCCTTCCACCCTGTGGGTTCCAGGTTTGACAGCAGAGCTTTTACCTGATGGACCATCTCAACGGCCTACTTTGAATGGTTTTTGTTGTTAGCTTTGTTTTACTTTGAGAAAGGCTTTCTATGCCACCTAGGTTGGCCTTGGACTCTAGGCTGTCCATCCTCAGCTAGGATTACAAGAATAAGCCCCTACACCTGGCTGTGTTCTTATATTTTATTTATTTTATAACATTCCCCCTTCCTTGCCTTTGATTGATGATGTTTTTGGTGGGGAGGGCATTTTGCAGAAGCATTGCCATGAGTTTGAAGGCAGCCTCAGCAACATAGTGAGGGCTACAGAGTGAGACCCTCTCAAGGTGGAGTGGTGCTGGGGAGATGGTTCAGGGTTAAAGGAGATTGCTGCCAAGGCCAAAGACCTGAATCTTATCCATAAAATAGAAGGGAGAAAACTCTCCCAAAAGTTGTCTATAGGGCTGGAGAGATGGCTCAGAGGTTAAGAACACTGGCTGTTCTTCCAAAGGTACTGAGTTCAATTCCCAGCAACCACATGGTGGCTCACAACCGTCTACATTGAGATCTGGTGCCCTCTTCTGGAGTGAATGTGTACATGCCAACAGAACACTGTATACACAATAAATAAATAATCTTAAAAAAAAAAAAAAGTTGTCTATAAATGTTGAAATAAAATAAAAACAGAGGGCTAGGGAGATGGCTCAGCGGTTAAGAGTGTATGCTGTTACTTCAGAGGATAGATGTTCAGATCCAAGCACAGAAGCCAGACAGCTCACAACTGCTTGTAACTCCAGCCATGGATCCAATACCTCTGGCTTTCACAGGGACCTGAACTCATGCACACCACCTTTCACATACATATAATTAAAATTACATCTTGAAAAATAAATTAAAATATAGCCTCTAATTTTTTTTATGGGTGGGGGATGTTGCAAGGGTAGAGGGTGGGTATGAGGGGAGGTGGGAGAGGAGAGAGAACAGGGTGCATGGTGTGACGTTTACAAAATAAAAAAAATAAAAATTAAATATATATATTTATGCTGATTTAAATGGACTGCTGACTATATATATATATATATATATATATATATATATACACACACATACCTATATGTACATATATAGCTCTAGCCAGGCATGGTGGGACACCCCTTAAATCCCAGCACTTGGAAGGCAGAGGCAGTCGGATCTCTAAGTTCAAGGCTAGTCTGGTCTACAAAGTGAGTCCAGGACAGCCTGGGCTACACATAGAAATCCTGTCTCAAACAAAACAAAACAAAAAATAATATATCTATATTCTCTAATTCTAGCTAAATGTTGTGAATACCTATTACCCCAGGGGAGCAAGAGTCGGGAATCTGAGGACAGTGGAAACTCTATAGTGTGTTTCAATAAAACAAAAGAACCCCCACAAAACCAACCCCAAACCCCCAGTCCTTATCTGTCTGCATATGTGGGTCAATGGCAGAACACAGAAGAGAGGCCCTAGGCTCAGTCCCTAGCTGCACAAAAGAAGAGAAAAGTTCTTATCGGGCTGGAGAGATAGCTCACCTGGTGAAGAGGTAAATCTCGAAAGCCTGACACCTGAGTTCAGGCCCCAGGACCCACATGATGGAGGGAGAGAACTGACTTCCACCCCCACACCCCCTCTACCACCACATAATAAAATAAACGTAATAGAAGATTTAAAACTTGATGGTAGGAAAAGGAAACTTCTTGGTAATCAATTAAGGAGAGAAAAAACTTAGTAGGGCATAGTTGAGTAGCTGCTGGTCTGTAGGGCAGAGCATGGTCACTTCAGCTCAGGGATTAAAGGATTAAAGGATGAGAATTTAGGGACACAGATTGGATAGGGATGAGATCAAACATGGATGTGGTGATGAGGACTCTGCATAAGCAGAGTGTAATTATTCAGTTAGCTATTCTGAATTGTTCCTGCTTCTGGGGACAAGCCAATAGGATTCTTTGCTCCTGCACTCATAGGATGTAGGGAAGCCAGGAATCAATCACGAGTAATGTGTAGAGAAATAAGGCAGCCTCAAAGGGACAGGGTGGGAGAGTCACTCTGAAGAGAAGTGGTATTTCTTTCTTTCTTTCAGGTATGGCGCCTTTAACCCCAGCACTCAGGAAGTAGAGACATGCAGCTCTCTATGAGTTCAAGACCAGTATGGGCTACAGATCAAGTTCCAGGCCAGCCAGAGCTACACAGTGAGACATTGTCCCAAAAACAAAAGCCAAAACAACAAAACCGAAACTTTCATTTAGGTTTATTGAGATGCCTTATTGGCACATGTGGGCCATTTTTGCTCCCCCTCCAATAAATAAATAAATAAATGAACATATGAATAAATAAAACTACACTCATTTATTGTGTGTATGCAATTTTCAGTCTCTCTGGATTGTCAACAAAACCCTCTGTTGCAGTGATCTGTTATGTATTCTAAATATTAGTTAACCTGCTCCCAGAGGCCCGATTGCTGTACACCAAGTAATTCTGTGTTACTTTGCTTTGTAATCATTGTTTCTGATTGGCTTTAATAAAATGCTGAGGGCTGCAGAGATGGCTCAGAGGTTAAGAGCGCTTCCACTGGCTGCTCTTCCAGAGGTCCTGAGTTCAATCCCCAGCAACCACATGGTGGCTCATAACCATCTATAATGAGATCTGGTGCCCTCTTCTACCATCCAGGCATATATGCAGGCAGAACATTCTATACATAATAAATAAACAAATCTTAAAAAAAAAATAAATAAATGCTGAGGCCTGTGATCGAGCAGAGAGGTAGGTAGATGGGGCAAAGGTTCGAGGACTTCTGGGGCAGACAGAGAGGATCAAGGGAAGAAAAAACCAGAGGTAGGCAGGAGAGGGATAGAGATGTAAGAAGAACATCATGCCAGGTAGCCTGGAACATTGGCATAGCATGGAGAATAACAGTCCAGGGACATATGTATATTATATGGGGTTTTAATTGGGGAATATAATTATAAGCTGGCTTAGATGGGCTAAGATTGCACAATCTAGTCTAAGACTTGTTAAAATTCATCTGGTGTCTGTGTGTTTATTTATAATGGTGGGTTAAGAATTAACACCACCGCCGGGCGGTGGTGGCGCACGCCTTTAATCCCAGCACTTGGGAGGCAGAGGCAGGCGGATCTCTGTGAGTTCAAGGCCAGCCTGGTCTACAAAGCGAGTCCAGGACAACCAAGGATACACAGAGAAACCCTGTCTCGAAAAAAAAAAAAAAAAAAAAAAAAAAAAAAAAAAAAGAATTAACACCACCAACCAATTAATTATAATATAAATACTGGTAAATAATTTAATTAATTTTTTCTACACCCCTTTACATGTTGAGTCCTCTCACCAGCCCCAGGAGTGATATTTCAACAAGACCTGAGTGGGGTTTGTAAATGTTTTTCTCTATCTTCAACTTTGTTTTTAGACAGGGTCTCATCATGTAGCCCAGGAAGTCTGGAGCTCACTGTGTATAACAGGCTAGTCTCCAGCTCACAATCAAGTTTTTCTGTAGTGCTTGCTTGGTACCTTAGTACCCATAATAAGTTGGCAATATGAAATTTTGGCATATACTCCTCTGCACCTGGTTGATATCTAAAAAGTTAGATTCAGAGGGGAAATTGCCTGGATTGTACAGGGCTAGGTCCCATTCCCCAGCATCATAAATAAATAAGTAAATAAACAAACATTTAAAAAACACTAAAACAGGATACAGCCCAGCAGGTGGTGGCACATGCCTTTTTAATCCCCACACTTGGGAGGCAGAGGCAGGCAGATCTCTGAGTTTGAGGCCAGCCTGGTCTACAGAACAAGTTCCAGGACAGCCAGGGCTACACAGCGAAACTCTGTCCCAAAAAACCAAAACCAAACCAAACCAAAAAAACCTGGAAACAAACAAAATACTAGGTTGATGGTGCACACATGGAATTCCAACACTCTGAGGAAGGAACTGGGGGTGTAGCTCAGTGGGTAGAGAGAGCACTTGCCTAACATGGAGGAGGCCCTGAGTTCAGTCCCTTACACTGCACAAACAATGGATCTGTTCAAGGCCATCTTCTGTGACTTAGAGGTGTGGTCAGCATGGGGTACAAAGCAAGACCCTGTCTCAAAAAATAAAACAAGCTGATGGCTACAACTGTCTGTAACTCCAGTTCCAGAGGATCAGATGTCTCCGCTGGCTGGCACTGCGTGCACATGGTGCATTACAGGCAGGAAAATCACTCAAACACATAAAGTATAAGCAAACAAAATAAAACAAAAAAAGACTACAATAGTGACAAAAATAACACCAGGAATGGTGGGCACATACTTGTAATCCCAGCACTGGGGAAATATCTGAAGGCGGGAAGATCAGAGGTTGAAGGTTATCCTTGGCTACATATTGAAGCCAGTCTGGGCTATTCGAGAGCCTATCTTGAAAAATAAAAACAACACATAATATGGTTGGTCAGACAGGGCAGCCATTAAAAACAGGGAACCCAGTGCACGCCTTTAATCTGAGCACTCAGGAGGCAGAGTTTGAGTACAGGGTAGTCAGGGCTGTTACACAGAGAAACCCTGTCTCAAAAAACCCAACAAAACAAAGCAATGACAACAACAACAACAACAACAACAAAAACATGGAACCCATATAAAGGTAGAAGGCCAGAACAGACTCCAAAGGAGGCATGAACTCGATGGCATGCAAGAATCCACATGCATATGTCATACACACAATAACAATAAACACAAATTAAACAAAACACCAAGATATTTGGCCAGTTCTTACTGCTTACTGATTTCCTATTTATTAGATGTCCTTCCTAGGACCCTAGTCCACCATTAAGAGGCCAAAGCTAGTGGTTCAACACTTGTTAATGGAAAACTCCACGAGGCGGACACTACTGTCATTTCCATTTTGCACTTGAGAGACCTGAGTCTCAGAGAGGTGAGGAGACTTAACCAAAGTCACGTAATCAGCAAATGGCAGGCCTGGGATTTGAACCCCAATTGCTGTTCTCAGCTGGGCAAGCACTCTGCCACTAAGTGGCATCCCAACCCAGAGAACAGAGGATTTCTGTGGGCAGGAAGACACTAGGCAACTGCTAATACTTTTGCTAAAGACTTGTCATCAGGTGGAAGAAAATAGGCCTTTAAAAGCCTTGCCTGTGGGACTAGAGAAATGGCTAAGTGGGTAAAATATTTGTCCACACGAGTGTGAGGACCTGAGTCCTCACCACTGAGATACCCCAGTGCCCATGAACAAGCCAGGCACTGTAGCGCACATCTGCAAGTCCATCACTAGCAGAGACAGATTCTGGTGCTCAATGGCCAGCCAGTCTAGCCAATGGATGAGCTCCAGGTTCAGCAAGAGACCTTGTCCCCAAAACAAAGAGAGACAGCACTCTATCTTAGAGGAAGACTCCTAGCATTGTCCTCTGGCCCCCACATATTTGTGTACATATGTGCATGTGCACTCACATACATGAACACATGCATACACCACACATACATAAAGGAAAGAAGAAAAGGAAGAGAGTGTTCTCTAAGGTCCGGGGATGTGGCTCAGTAGTACAGTGTTTACCCAGCAAGCAGAAAGGTCTGAGTTCATTCCCAAGCACTTGAATGAATGAATAAATAAATAAATGAATAAATAAATAAAATGTGTTTAGGGTCTGTCCTTTGGAGAGGGGTAGGTAGGATTGTCTCGGAATATCACCAGCATCAGATGTCCCTTACCTGCCCAAGCCAGTCGCTGCTCCTCCGGCTGCTCTTCCTTAGCCTCCTCCAAGAAATCTTCTAGAAGCTTCTCTGCTTCCCTGGCTTCTGCCCCTCCCGGGGCTGCCCAGCCCAGAAAGATTCGGACATTGCCAAGGTTCTGATGGGCTGGGGGATCCCGGAAGTCCTGAGGATGATCTCGCAGCCAAGAGCCAAGTACTGAAACTACAGCCCTGGACAGAGAGCAGAGTGTGGCTCAAAACTAAATCCAAGGATCTAGACTTTCCCACCCTGCAGCCGTTAGACCTGACCTTGAGCCCCCCCCCCCCCCGCCCCCCCCCCCGCCACACGCTCCCTTGGGTCGGGGTGGAAACCAACCTCAGGTTCTTGCTGAAGTTTAGATCCTGTCCCTCTGTCCTCTTGCTGTCTATCCTGGGAAGAAAGCCTCTATCAGATAGGAACGCATCTATCTATCAGGCTTTAGGACCTGTGCTCTGGGACCTCTCCAAATCTGAGGAGAGGGCAGGGGAGATGAGCTTCTGAAGACAGAGACCTGCAGGTCTTTTGAAAATGACTGACCCAGCAGGGGATGGCGGCGGCGGCGGCGGCGGCGGGGGCAGCAGAAAGCTCAGGACGCGGGCTGTGGGCACAAAGGCCCGGTGGGTGGCCAGGAAGGCAGGCACGAAGCCAGGATCTTGCTCGCGGTCTCCGGACACCAACTCATGCACCAGCCGCTCCAGTCGGGCGGCCCTCAGCGCCCGCACCTTGCTGGTGCGGTAATGAAGGAAAGTGTCGGTAGCTAGAGTGGGGGCCTGCGAGGAGGTGGGGACAGCGGAGGACATAACACGAGAGGCGTTCCAAATACCCTGTTTCCAATCATACCCATCCCTGTCACTTCACTTATTTGTTTTTGCTTGTGACGTCCATTTCTGGAAATCTGAGACTCCCAAAGTGCACACCTAATCCTCAGATGCCCACATCAACCTCCTAGTACACCCCACTCCTCTAACCACTCCTCCCTGTCCCCTCCTCACCCAGCCGCCCTAGGCTTCAATCAGCGCTGCAGCCTCGCTTCACTGGGCAAGCCTAGGTCCCGCCCCCCCCCCCCCCGCCCCCCCCCCCCCCCACTCAGCTTCCCTGAGCCCTGCGGGGCAGTTTCACCTCTCCGGGAATCTCTGTCCCCCCGGCCCCACCCCGTTTCCTGGACTTCCACTTGGCCGCCCCCAGGCCCTTTCCACTCACCTGGTCGCCTCTAAGCTCCGCCCTTCCTCCGGCCCGCTCTTCCAGGGAGGCTCACTCCCAGCCCCCCTGCTTTCCCCTCCTCCCCACACGCCCAGGCCCCTGCGCCCACCCTCACCTGCTCACCCTAGCCCCTTCCTCACCTGGCAATCTCCTGGCCCCTCTAGGGTCAGGCGCTGGCTGCGCTGCCGCCGCAGGGACACACTGTACACCGCGCCGTCCTCGGTCTCCTCACCCCAGTCCTGCAGCGGCGTCTAGAGGTGGAGGTGGGCTCAGGGAAATCTCCCGGCCTCAGCCCCCCTGCCTTTATTCTTGACCCACTTTCCAGAGGGACTCGGAATGGGATCCCAGGTGAGTCCCTCTGCGCCACGGGCAACCTCCTCCCGGGTCTTAAGTGAATGGAGTTTCATCTGGGGACCTCTCAGAGTCCAATGTCACAAAAAAATCTTTCTGTCGCCTCCTCCCGAGATGCGCTCAGAGCCCGAGTCCCCATTCCCCAAACCAGCCGCTTCACAGGGTCAGGAACTCTGAATCCCCAGATGGGGAGTGTAGGATAGATCCATTTTACAGAAAGGTTAAAAAAGGGGGAGGGAGGATACCTGGAGTTTCTGAATCTGTGGGCTCACTAGGGACGTGGGATCCGAGGATCCCCAGCTCCCTCTTACCAAGGCGAGCTCTTTGCCCGCTGTCCTCTCCATGGCCCCGGTGCCCGTCCTGCTCCCTGGCGCCGCTGAGTGAAGCGGAAGGGCCAGTGGGGCGGGGCGGTCGAGCGTCCAGTCGCGGGGCGGGGCTGGGCAAGGCGGTCCCACAGTCCCAGAGTTCCCCAGCCGGACCCCCTTCCCGCCCCACACACAGGCCAACCTAGAAGTCTCGTTCCTCCCCAGAAGTGTGTGCCAATCTGTCACTCACGCGTGGGTTTTCCCAGACCCCAGATATGGGTGTATGTGTGTGAGGGGGGCACGACGACAACATGTCTGTGTCCTTGGGCGGGAAGTTCTTTGTGCTCAGTTGGGGTTGATCAGCCCCAGGTGCAGGGGTGTCTCCCATGATGGAAGGGGGACGAAGGCACTATGAATCTGTGCCACAGGTGATGGGAGCATATGGTCTCAGGCTGGAAGCCTCGAAGTGTCTGTGGCCTTGCATTTTGTGGGGGCAGCGTTTGCGGGACGGTGCAGGGTCAAAAAGAGGTGAATGCCCAGAGGGTTGGTCGGTGACCTTTATTGCGCGATTCTAAGGCGGGCACTAACCCGCCTCGAGAGATTTACTGTGGGAACTTCTGGCTCGGCTCGGCCTTCCCTCTCCTCCGGCGCTGCTCCCTGCTTGAGCCTCCTCAGCCCTGGAAGGAGCCTCGGGAGCTCTCCAGCACACACCCGTAGATGGACCCGGAGGGTCAGGGGGCTCCCTGGAGTCCCCGAGGCATTCTATGGGACTTGATTGCCAGTCTAGGACCTGCGCGACTTGTTGCGCTTCTTGCTACGGGCTTCAATTAACTTCTGGGAGCGGAGCTTGAAGGCAGCGCGGGTCAGTTCATGGTCATCCTCCTCACTCTCCTCTTCATCTTCGGTGAGGTATGGTGGGGGAGGGGAGGGGAGGAGATCTTTTCCTTTTCCCTTCCCAGCCTTTACCGCACCATACACCTCCCCCTTGGCCTTGATCTAAGGCCACCTCGTACCCCTCCCACTCATCCCCCTTTGGCCCACACTGACCAAAGAACTTGTCCTTGACACTGGCAACGGGCAGAAGGATGCGGGTGTTGTACAGGGGCAGTTTTCCTTCTAACGTGGTCAGGAACTACAGGGCAGGCAGAAGAGAGGTGTGAGGACTGCAGCCAAGTGGTGTTGCGCCTCCTCCCACCTTCCATTAAGAGAACACCCAGATCCTCGGCCAGGAGATCACTGCTCACACTTGCCTGTATCCAGCTTCCCTGTATCCCCTTTCCCGGTAGGCCTATCCTGCCACGGTAGCCTACTGCCTGGCTTCTGGGGCCTTGACCATAGGCCATCCCTGATTCTCCACCCTGTTCTGGCTTCTCTTCTTTGGATACGAAGCTCCACCTCAATCCTCAATCCTATCTCAGTGTGTCCTCTGGTTCTCGACCCTTTCCTCAGCCCTGATCTGATTTCTGTTCACCTCTCGGCTTGCTATGTGTCGCAGCATCTCTGGCACATCATGGGTTTCTAGCTGCCCCTGTAGTTTCAGCAGCTTTTCCTGGACAATGATGAGCAGATGGGACACGTAGTCCTCTGTGTCAGGGTCTAACTTCTTTCCTAACAAAAGGTTATCATCCTGCAGCAGGGATGGGCCAAGTTAGCTGAGAGATGCAGTGTCCCTGAGAGGGGACACACTCCACACAGGAGTGGGGCTTTTCCTAGAGAGAGGAGAGCCTTGAGGTAGAGTCACCACAGGGATGGTGTCTGCCTCTACTGGGCAGGGCCTCCAAAGTTAAAGCCTACATTGAAGGCAGAGCCTTTGGACTAGAGGTGTACAGAGGACAGGGAGGTATCTGACATTAATAGCACGAGCCAGGCCATTGTGAGGGTGGCTTTCTGAAGAAATGGCCGTCTTGCTGACAGGTGGGACTTCCTTGGTCTGGGGAGTTGGGCTGCTTAAGTTCTGGGTTGGGCGGATGGTTGGTCTTGCCCTTGGAGTCAGAGTTTGAGGACTTCCCCAGGATTGTGGGACTCAGACAGTGATGCTTGGCGTGGGACTTCCTTCTGTAAATGGGGCCTCTCGTTCTGGGCAGGAGACAGGGCTGGGATCTTATATATATAGTTTGTGTGGCACCTTTACTCTACTACGCTGATGCTCTGGGAGGGCGTAGGCAGGGTTGCCAGGGAAAAAATAGGGCTTTAGCTGTGGAAGAACTTCTGCTGCGGTGTCTCCCAGGGACAGTGGCCATTAGGGGCAGGGCCCCTTGGAGGTGGGGCCTCCCGGGGCGGGAGCATCACTAAGGGTAGACCTTTACTAGGGTGGGGCCTACCACTTGCACGTGGTTCAGTTTGCGGGCCAGATGCTCCAGACCCTCTTTGGCCAATAGGAGGGTTTGCATGGTGCTATTCAGTTGCTTCTTGACTTTGTTGAGCTGCTGCTCCTCCGTTTTGAGTGTCTCCTGCATCTTATTGTGGAGCTTCTGCTGGCTGCCGGGAGCCAGGAGGTTCAATAGTTACCCAGGGCTGACTGCAGCACCCCCACAGTCTCCCTCAGCCACCAAGGCCTCACCTCACCCGGATGGCATCCCCTGAGTACTTGAGGCTCTCCAGCTGCCTCTGGAGCTGCTGCTTCTCCTCCTTCAAACTCACCAACGTTTGCTCGTTTTCCTTCTTGAGAGTCTGCAACTGCGTGAAGGTCTCGCCCTGGGCCAGGAACCTTCGCACCACCGCCTGCGGGCCACCCATCCCTGGGTCAAGGGAGGCTCAAGGGTGCCCGGCTCTGACTGAGTCACGAAGCTATGTGTGAGAGGACTGTGTGGGTCGGCCTCCCAGATGCTTCAAGCTGGACTTCTCCCCTTGCCCTTTCCTGCCTAGAGTTGAGTCAGCTAAAACCAGCATGCGGGAGGCAGCAGAGCAGGCAGGTGAACCCTCTCTCTGGTCAAAAATCACTGTGCCAGCAAGCTCTGACCTGATATCTCACCCAATAGCACAAAGACACTGAGTCTCTGGGGCATGTTCGGCACTTCCAGCTGTTTGTATATATATGTGGCTCACTCAGCACATGTGGATTTCAGACGGCATTGGGAAGAGTCTGCTCTCACTTTCCACTACATGGGGCCCAGGGATGGAACTCAGGATGTCAGGCTTGGGGGCAGTCATCTTTACCTGATAAGCCACCTCACTGGCTCTGGATCCACTTCCTAAGAGGGCCCTTGGACTGGTAAGTGGGTCTACAGCTGACCCCGCAGGTCAGACTTGGGATCTCCTGGGGATTAACCCCTTTTGAGGAGGAGCAGAGAACCTAAACTGGAGAAACTGACTTTGGGGTGTGGTGGGGGAGGGTGACAGTATTCTAAAGTAGGATCAGCCGCCAGAGGGAAACACATAGGGTCTTGGAAGACACTGTGGCTCTTACCAAGACTGGGGTTCAGAACAAGGCCCCTGACTCCACAGTTAGGGGCAATACTGGGCAGTCTACTGGATCCTAGACCATTCCATGCAGTGATAATCTGAGAAACAGAACTTGACAAATGAAACTCCCAGAACTGACCTACCAAAGAAGTCAGCACATGGAAGAATGGAGGGAAGTGAGGGCTGATGTGCACTGCTGGAGTTGGAGGGGCAGGAGAGGGTGCTTTAAAGAAAGAGGAACCTTTCCTTGCTCGGGTACAGGCCCAAGGAACTCACATGCGATTCAGCCACTCCAGCAGCATCCTTGACCTTGCCAAAGGTCACCTCCATCTGGTACATGCCCCAGCGGTGCTTCAGGTCATCCTCCTTGTGACGATGGTAGTCTTGGCTTGTATCGTCTGACTGAAGCAGTACATGATCTCGGTGGCTCTGCTTGAGGGTGGGGGACAGTCAAGGCCACCGTCAAAGTCAACTCTGGATAAGGGTTTGGGGCAGAGGCCAGGAGAGGATCCAGCTTAGTTTGGATTGTTAAGAACATGACAAGAGCCGGGCGTGGTGGTGCACGCCTTTAATCCCAGCACTTGGGAGGCAGAGGCAGGCGGATCTCTGTGAGTTCGAGGCCAGCCTGGTGTACAAAGCAAGTCCAGGACAGCCAGGGCTGTTACACAGAGAAACCTTGTCTCGAAAAACCAAAAACCAAAAAAAAAAAAAAAAAAGAACATGACAAAGGCTTGGGACTAGTACTGGTATCTGTTAGCAGGAGTCAAAGAGATGGTTTCAGAACCAGGAGGTGGGGTCATAGAAAGGAGTGGTCTCAAGAAGGGGGGGTAGACCCCCAGTCAGATTTAGAGCAAAGGGGCCTAAATTAAATGGGGAAGGATGAGTAGAAGAGGGTCAGATAGTCAGGGCAGGGATGGAGGCCATGCCCTTTCTCAGGAAAGGAGGCTGAGGTGAGATTGTGTTAAGAACCATTGCATCAAATGGGGGGCGGAGTCAGGGGGGGGGGGGGGGTTAGGAAATGTCAGGTGTAGGGAAGGCTCTGGTCAGGATGTGGGCGCAAAGAGGGGTCTGGAACCCTCTTGAGCTGGTGTAGCACTACACCCTTGGTGTGCACACCTTGCGTTCCATGCGCTCAGTCTGATTTTTCTTCTCTTCTGCCCGCTTCTTGCAGTCAGTTATGTAGTACTCGCGCTTCTTGCGGTCTCGGATAGCAGTCTCCTCCAGATACAGCAGTTGGTTCTAGAAGGCAGACGGGGGCATCTGGTATCTAACTGGACTAGAGGTGGAGCAGCAAGCCCCAGGTGGCACAGCGACAGTGCGATTGCCAGGAGAGACTTAAAGACAACTGAATTCCGACTAGGGTTCCATGAGACCGTGGTATTCCAGAGATATTCTCTCTAAGTTGAAACACTCCCTCCTAGAGGGAGAGGGAGGCTCAAGACTCAGGAAGTCCATGAAACTAACTTACAAGGCTCAAGAAACAAAATTCAGAAGGCCCCTCCCCAGGTTACAATGATGATATGAGTGAAAATCTATTGATGTAGCTTTCATGTCTGCAACCCCTCCTCCATGCTCGGTAAGGAAGCACAGAAAATTCATTGTTCTCCAGGTTGGACTTTACTGGAGTAGTTGGTGGTCTTTGTTTGTTTGTTTGAACTCTGTAGCCCTGGCTGACAGTGAACTCTCTCTGTAGACCAGGCTGGCCTGGAACACTGGGATTAAAGGTATGCATCAACCCACCTGGCTGTGGCTAGTATTTTATGTGTTTTTATAGTTTTAGTTTCTTTAGTATTTATAGTCTTTCCCACATAAACTACCATCTCCCAAATAAAAGTCATATGACACCTTGGTAGCTGAGAAGAATCCTTGCCCCTCCCCTGGGACAGGTAGAGTAGTACCTTGGCAATGTCCCGGGCGTTCAGAGCCTCTTGATTCACCACTTTCAGCTCTCCCACCTCATGTTTGGTCTTTACCACCTCAGCCTCCATGGAGTCCAGCTGGTTCTCCAAGTTGAGACTCTCCTCCTGGCACATAGAGAGAAGGCAGGCTTGTGACTGCTGTCCCTGGCCATATCCACCCTCCTTGCCTACCTCTGTCTACAAAGTGTCCCCACCTGGAGGTAAGACTTGAGCTGCAGGTACACATTGGTGATGTGCTCTGCTTCCCCTGCCTTCATCCGGGCCTTCTCCAGTCGGTTCTCCAGGTTGCGCATGGTCTAGGGGGATGGCAGGGCTGGGCTGCATTCCTTCCACCACCCTCCATGCCTCCCCCATGGCCCTACAGCCCTCAGCAGGTCCCACCTTGGCGGCCTCTGTGTTGCTGTCTTGCACCTCTACCAACTCCAGCTGGCGCAGGCTGTGCTGCAGCCTCAGCTCCTCCAGCCGCTTCTGCCGCAGTGTTACCTGGTATCTCAAGGCATTAAGATGCTTTATCTTCTCCCTCAGCTGGTGTTCCAGGTGCTCCAGGGCCTGCTGCAGGGGAAGGCAGAGAGCAGAGCCTCAGCTTGCCCTCCCAAGTCCTTGAGTTTTTGTTCTCCTGGAAGCCCTTGTCTCTTGGGTCTCCTAGTTGGCTTCCAGGATGCTTAGCATCCAATGTTTTTCTTCCCCCTCCGTGTGTGTGTGTGTGTGTGTGTGTGTGTGTGTGTGTGTGTGTGTGTGTGT
>CAJQZJ010034167.1:4793430-4818064 GCA_907164525.1 Lophiomys imhausi
TGTGTGTGTGTGTGTGTGTGTGTGTGTGTGTGTGTGTGTGTGTGTGTAGGAAAATTCAAACCTTGCACAGCTGGACAGAGGCTACAACTGTGAACTATTCCCAGCTCTCTTTTACATTTTTTATTGCAAGACATGGTCTTATGTAGTCTACATTGGCTTCAAACTCTGTATGCAGCCAGAGATAGATTTGAATTTGTGATCTTTCTACCTCCACCTCCTGGGTGTTGGATCATATTGGCCTATTACTGAACTCTCATTTTATGAGGCCCCGGGGATCAAATGGGGCTTAGGCTTTGTGTGTGGCTAGGGACACTCCACTGTCTGAGCTACACTTTCAGTCTCTCTCTCTGTCTCTGTCTCTCTGTGTGTGCAGGGACATGTACACGTGAGTACACGGAGGTCAGAGGTCAATAGCCCGTATCTTTCTCAACTGCTTTTCAACTTTTTGATTTGAGACAGGTCTCTCAATGAAAGTGAGGATAGCTGGTTCACTAGACTAGTTGTCAGAGCTCTGGGGTTCCTCCTGTCTTTACTTCCCCAGTGCTAGGATGACAGGTGCATGCAACCACACCTGGGGTCCATTACTTTTGTTTTTCCATGTGTGAGGGTATACATGTGGAGGTCAGAGGACAACTTGTGGAGGGAATTGGTTCTTCCCTTCCACTATTTGGGTCTCAGAGATCAAACTCCGGTCACCAGACTCAGCAATAAGTACTTTTACCTGTTGCCATCTCTCCAGCCCACCTTTGTTTATTTGTTTGTTTCGTTTTTCAAGACAGGGCTTCTCTGTGTAGCCCTTGCTGTCCTGGAACTCACTCTGTAGACCAGGCTGCCCTCGAATGCATGCAGATCTGCCTGTGTCTGCCTCCTGAGTGCTGGGATTAAAAGCATGTGCCACTGTTCCTGGCTTTAAAATTTTGTTTATTCATGAATTTTTCTATGTATGAGTGCACTATCTGCATGACAGAAGAGGGCATGAAATCCCATTAAAGGTGGTTGTGAGCCACCATGTGGTTGCTGGGAGCTGAATTCAGGACCTCTGGAAGAACAGCCAGTGCTCTCAACCTCTGAGTCATCTCTCCAGCTTCCACACTCAGATTTTTATTTTTATTTTTTGGTTTTTCTAGACAGGGTTTCTCTGTGTAGCCCTGGCTGTCCTGGACTCACTTTGTAGACCAGGCTGCCCTCGAATTCACGGAGATCCACCTGCCTCTGCCTCCCTAGTCCTGGGATTAAAGGTGTGTGCCACTACACCCGGCCCCACTCAGATTCTCACATGGGTTCTGGGAATAGGAGGACCCAGGTGCTCATCACTGGAGCACATCACAGGGAGCATATCACAGGGAGCACATCACTGGCTGAGCTGTCTCCACAGGTTCCTAGTTCATTGCCTATCACATTTTTTACATTAAAATTTTTTATTTCGTTTTAAATTTTATGTGAAATTGGTGTTTTGTCTGTATGTATGTCTATGCACCATTTGTGTCTGGTGCCCTATGTCAGGATGTCAGAAGAAGGCACTGGATCCCCTGAAGCTGGAGATACAGACAGTTGTGAGCAACCATGTGGGTGCTGGGATCAAACCCAGATCTTCTGTGCTCTAAACCACTGAGCCATTGCTCCAGCCCCTCATCTGGCCACACCAACTGTGATGGCCCCAACACACATAAGCTTGGCTGTTGTGCCAGTGTCCCAGAAGACAACACTGGCCTGGAACTCCTGTTTGGCCAGCTAGAAAGGGGAGCAGCTGCAGGAAAGCCGTCCATCAGGAAGGCTGTCCAGGTGGGCCACTGATCTTCTCAGGAGGGAGGCAGACACAGGCCTGATCAGACCCCTGATACAAGAGTTGAACAGAAGTGGAGAAACCAGCAGTGTCTTGCTGGTTTACATCTTTTTCAAACTTCCAGTTTTAGCTCCTGGTCTCAGCACTCAGCTTCTCTACCCCACTCTCTTTCTTTTTTATTTTTTGGCTTTTTGAGACAGGGTTTCTCTGTGTAGCTCTGGCTGTCCTGGACTCACTCTGTAGACCAAGCTGGCTTTGAACTCAAGAGATCCGTCTGCCTCTGCCTCTGTAGAGGCAGGATTAAAGGTGTGGGCCACCAGTGCCTGGCCCTGCTTTCTGTTTTGAATGTATGTTTCCTACTTAGTTATGTGCAGGAATGTGGGCAGTGTCCTCAGGCCAGAGGCATTGGATCAGGAGCTAGACTTGTAGCCAGTCACGAGCAGTGTCAAGTGGGTGCTTGAACCAGAGATCAGACTTGGGTCCCCTGCAAGAGCAGTGTGTTCTATTAGCCGCTGAGCCATCTCTTCAGACTGAAACCTACCTCCACAACTCTGGGCTTCAGGTCTCACTGTGAAGCCCAGGTTGGCCTTGAACACCTGCTCTTCTTGTCTCAGCTTCCCTATGCTGAGAATAGAGGCATGCACCCCTACACTCAACACCTGTCAGTCTTCCACCAGGACACACCTTCTTGGGAAGGCTTACTCTACTTTATCACAAGGTCATTAACATTAACATCAGGTCAAACACAGGTGTTAGGTCGGTTCTAATAAGTATTTCACTGATGGACCAAGCAGATGGCTCAGTGGGTAGAAGTCCTTGCCACTGAGCTTGATGGTCTGAATTCACTCATTCTCTCACATGGTAGGAGAGAACCAACTCCCAAAAGTTGTTGTCTGACCTCCAAAAGTTGTGCTGAGGTACCTGAGACTGCATATACAAAAATAAATGCTTTTTTTTTTTTCATTGAGTGAATAAAGGATCAGCAGTTGATATGGAGAAACCCTGGAGAGGAAAGCTCTTGGAAGCAGGAAGTCTAGTGTGGAAGATGTGAATGAGGATGGTGATGGCAGGGCTAACCTCACAAGTCTTGTTCTTCAGGTACGGCTTCTCGGACTTCCATTCCTGAATGACTGCATGGATCACTTTTGAATCTCCCTGCCAAGGAGAGGAGTCCAGTCACTTCCTCAGGTCACTTGTTTGCCTCCCAAAACCCTGCCACTCACCTGAGTACCCTCACCTGCAGCAGGTCTTTTAGCTGCATGTGGAGAGCCTTGGTCTCCTCCTTCAGCTGGTTGATGATGTCTTGGTTCTTCTTCATGTTCCATTGGGAGCTCTCATAAAAGGCCTTCCGGTCACCCTCTGTGGCAGACAGAGGTCACTGTCATTGGGTAGGTGGGTGGCACTTCCCAGAGAAAAGACCTATTTGGTAGTGGTGGTGGGTTCTTTCTTTTGTTTTTGTTTTGTTTTAAATAGGGTTCCATGTAGCCCAGGCTGGCCTTGAGCTCTTGTTCCTCATCCCTCCACCTCCTGAGAGCTGGGATGGCAGATGTGTACTGTTGTATCATCACGCCCAGTCTATGCAGTGCTGGGGTTGGAACATGCCAGGCAAGTACTCTACAGCTGAGCTACAGCCCCAGGATTGTTTTACACAAGAGGAGAAGGAGGAGGAGGAGGAGGAGGAGGAGGAGGAGGAGGAGGAGGAGGAGGAGGGTGTACTTGCGTGAGTGCACCCACACATGAATGTAGGGAGGTTCATGCACCTGTGCACTTGGAGGCCAGAAAGACATTGGGTGTTCTCATCATTCTTTTCTCTTTTTTAGATTTTATTTTGGAAGCTGGAGAAAGATGGCTCAGCAGGTTAAAATCCAGTACTCTTCTTATAGAGGACTCAATTCCAGTTCCTAGCACCCGAGTTGAGCGGCTCACAACTACCTATACTCCAGTTCCAGGGGATCAGACTTCCTCTTCTGGCCTCCTTGGCACATACCCACAGACAGACAGACAGACAGACAGACACATATATAATCTTAAAAATATTTTAAGTGGGGCCGGGCATAGTGGCACACACCTTTAATCCCAGCACTGGGGAGGCAGAGGCCAGTGGATCTCTGTGAGTTCGAGGCCAGCCTGGTCTACTAGTCGAGTCCAGGACAGACAGGGCTGTTACACAGAGAAAAAACAAACAAACAAAAAAATTTTTAAAGTGTGTGTGTTCATGTGCACACATGGGTTCAGTATCTGCAGAGGCCAGAAGATGTCATTGAGTCCTCCTGAGCTATAGTTAGAATGGTAGTGAGCTGCTGGACATGGGTCCTGGGATTGAAATTGGGTCCTCTGTGAGAACAGTAGGCAATCTTAACTGCTGAGCCATCTCTCTAGACCCTCACCCATTCCTTTTGGAAGTACAGTCTCTCTGTAACTCTGGGGCTGGAGTCTCTGCTAGGCTGAAAACCAAAAAACCCCAGTGAGGCTCCATTCTCTACCCAATTAGGATTTGAAGTTATAGGTGTTTACAGGAACACCCACCTTTTTATGTGGGTGCTGGCATTAGAAATTCTTGTCTTTAGGATTTTGAAGTAAGCACTCTCAAATTCCTAGTCATCTCTCCACCATCACTCCTTTGGGTCTTGCTTTTCTCAGAGAAATCTCTTATAGCCTAGGCTGGTATGGATCTCACTTATGTAGCCAAGGGTGGCCTTGAATTCCTGTTGAGATGATAGGCGTGTCCCACCATTCCTGGCACTCAGGACCTTTTGCAAACCATCTTTTGTTTGATCTCTTTAAATAGGGTCTCAGTATGTAGCTTAGGCTAGTCTGGATTCTCCTGCCTCAGCCTCCTGGTATATACTACCAAGCCCAGTCAAGAGTGTAATGGTGCATGATGGTGGAGAAAGGACATTTTACTGGGTGCACAGGATGAATTCTGATGCCCTAAGGCACAGTAGAGTAATAACAGCAGAAAACACCTCATGTGTTTCCAAATAGCTATACAAAGGATTCTATGCCCCACACAATGACAACCGCAATGTCTGATGATGGGAGTGCCAACTGCCATAGTCTAGTTATGAGACAATGTACTAAAATACCACCCTGCATCCCATAAACATGTATACGTATTCATAGTCTAGTTATGAGACAATGCACTAAAATACCACCCTGCATCCCACAGACATGCATATGTATCTCATGTCAGTCAAAGCCATATGCGCTAAATAGTTGTGGTGGTGCACTTGGCAGGCAAAGACAGGCAGATCTCTGTGAGCTGGAGGCTAACCTGGGCTGTACAGTAAGATCCTGTCTCAAAGAACAATACAGAAACAAACACAAAGCAGAATCCAGGGGCTGGCGAGATGGCTCAGTGGTTAAGAGGTCACCTCTACCAGAGGTTTCATTCTCAGCACCCACAAGGCAGCTCACAACAGCCTGCAACTTCAGTTCCAGGGGATCTGACACCCTCTTCTGACCTCCAGAAGGATCAGGCACAAACATGGTCACAGACATATATCTAGGCAAAACACTTATATGTATAAAACTTTTAAAAATTAATTTTTGCCAGACGGTGGCGGCGCGCATCTTTAATCCTAGCACTTGAGACATAGAGGCAGGTGGATCTTTGTGAGTTCAAGGCCAGCATGTTCTACAGAGTGAGTCCAGGACAGCCAGCGCTGCACAGAGAAACCCTGTCTCAACAAAACAAAATAATAATAATAATAATAATAATAATAATAATAATAATAAATTTTTTAAGAGAGCAAAAGCCACATGACTATGCCTGAGTGAGGCCCTGGGTCTGATCATGAACAGAATAGAATGAATGAGCAAGCCTAGTGTGGTGGCACATGGCTTCAATCTCAATACTCAGAAGACCTCGGCAGGCAGATTTCTAAATTCAAGGCTGGCCAAGTCTACAAAGCAAGTTCCAGAACAGCCAAGGCTACATCAAGAGACCTTGTCTCCAAATGAACAAACAACAACACCCAACACAGTCTTCTTTCCAGCCCCTAAATTTCTTTTATTACTGGGTGACAATATCAATCTCTAGCACCCTATGAAACATGTGGTATGCTTATGCATACCTTTATTCTCTTAGCATGAGGAAGGTACAGGCAGGAGGATCAGAAATTCAAAGTCCCAGGGAACAAACTCAGGTCATCAGGCTTGGCAGCAAGCATCCTTATCTGATGAGACATCTTGCTGGCCTACATTTCATTGATCTTTCTTTCTTTCTTTTTTTCCTCTTCTTCTTTTTTAGACAGGGTCTTACTCTATGCCCAGGTTAGCTTTTAACTCACTAGATCCCCAATACTAACCTTAGGCCTACATCCATTTTCTAGCTTCAGTCTTCCAAGTGCTTCAATAACAGGCACCACCATATCCAATTTACAGTATTTTTTAAAAATATTTTATTTATTTATTATGTATACAGTGTTATGCCTGCAGCCAGAAGAGGGCATCAGATCTCAATATAGATGGTTATGAGCCACCATGTGGTTGCTGGGAATTGAACTCAGGACCTCCGGAAGAGCAGCCAGTGCTCTTAACCTCTGAGCCATCTCTCCAGCCCCAATTTACAGTATTTTTATCATGTACTTATTTATTTGGTTTTTCCAGACAGGGTTTCTCTGTGTAGCCCTGGCTGTTCTAGAACTCACTCACTGGAGGTTGGCCTTGAACTCACAGAGATCCACCTGCCTCTGCCTCCCCAGTGCTGGGATTAAAGGTGTGCGCCACCACAGCTTGCCTACAGTAACCTGAAAGCATGTTAGGCTGAGTGAGTGAGTGAGGCTTAGCTCAGTGTTACAGTGCTTGCCTAGCACATGCAGGGCCTGGGTTAGAGCCCCAGTTCAGCCTAGCCTTAGACTTGCTGTATGCTAGAGAACGATTTTGCACTCGTAATCCTGCCTCCCAAGTTCTAGGACTACAAGTGTATGCTACCTTCTGACTTTGAAAACACACACACACGCTGGACTGGAACTCGATATGTAGACCAGAATGGCCTCAAATTCAGAGATCTGTCTGCCTCTGTTTTGGGATTAAAGGCATGGACCACCATACCCAGCCTGCCAAGATGATCTCTCTCTCTCTTTCTTGATTTTTTGAGGCATGGTTTCTCTGTGTAGTTCCAGCTGTTCTGGAAGTTACTCTGTAGACCAGGCTTGCCTCGAACTTGGAGATCTGCCTGTCTCTGCCTCTTGAGTGCTGAGATTAAAGATATGCGCCACCACTGTCTAATTTAAGGTTACCTCTTAATAATAAGAGCAAAGGCACAGTAAAGTTTTCCAAATGCTGGCATAATCAACACTTGGTTTTTTATAATTCCTTGCTGTGGGGGGTGTATTAGGCCTTATAACATGTAAAACCTTCTCCTGCTTAATAAACCCAAACAGTACTCTTCTGCACTCAGCAAAACAACCAAAAAAGTCTGCAGACATTGCTAACTGGTCTCTGGGAAGGGCAGTGTTGTCTTCCTCCATAGAAGCCACCAGTTTTTACTTTCTACTTGTTAACCATGTACACTATTTTAAGCATTTTATGAATGTCAATTACTACGTTGTAGAGTTACTATGCCCATTTTATAGATGGAAATACTGAGAACAATTAGATTATTCCTAAGGGCTGGAGAGATGGCTCAGAGGTTAAGAGCACTGGCTGCTCTTCCAGAGGTCCTGAGTTCAATTCCCAGCAACCACATGGTGGCTCACAACCATCTATAATGGGATCCTGGTGCCCTTTTCTGGCCTTCAGGTGTACATGCAAACAGAACACTGTATACATAATAAATAAATAAATAAAATATTTAAAAAAGATTAGATTACTCCTAGTTCCCTAAGATCAAACAACTATTATGCAGAGTGAAGATTCAGACTCCAGAGAAACAAACTCTCTTGGGGCTGGAGATATAACTCAGCAATGTGCTTGAAGAAGCATAAAGTCCTGGGCTCCAGCCTCAGCAGCTTATAATGCAGGCATGGTGGCACATGCCTGTAACCCTGGAGCTGGGTCTCCTTAAAGTTCAAGCCAGCCGGGTGGTGGTGGCGCACGCCTTTAATCCCAGCACTTGGGAGGCAGAGGCAGGTGGATCTTTGTGAGTTCAAGGCCAGCCTGGTCTACAAAGCGAGTCCAGGACAGCCAGAGATATTCAGAGAAACCCTGTCTCGAAAAACCAAAAAAAAAAAAAAAGTTCAAGCCAGCATGGGCCACATGAGACCCAGCCTCAAAAATAATAATTTAATAAATAAAAATTGGGCTGAAGAAATGGCTCAATGGTTAAGAGCATTTGCTGTGGAGGGCCCTAGGTCAGTTTCAAGCACTCTCATTAGTTGGCTGTTAACCACCTGTGTAACTCCACAGAAACTCAAAACAAAACAATAAACAAATAAAAGGAAAAAAACACAAACTCTAGAATATGTGCTCCTCACCCACCTTGTGCACATTAGAAAGGATAAAGTTACAATGAAATGTGAAAAAGGTAAGAAAAGAAGTAAGAACAAATTTGAGTGTATGCATCTAAAGGCTGGTGAAACACTTGTCACATAGTGCCCAGCCAGAAGACCAGGTGGGCACTGTGGATCCCTGATCTTTTTGTGCCCTCTGCAGCCATCTTACCTAACAGTTGGATTTTCCTTTGTAACTCGAGCATTTGTGCTTGCACAGAAGGCTTCATCGAATGGTCGTAGGTACCCGACTTGAGATGTGGAGTCCAGGCCAGTGCCCGGCCCAAACCCTTGCCTCGGGGTTGGTGACCCTGAACCTTACTGCCCTTAACTTTGGAAGAGGGCGCTGAAACTTGTTCCTGGGTAGTCACATTGTTGGTCGCGGCTGCCCAGCACAGGGGAGATGTCATGGTGATTGGGTTGAGGTCAGGAAGCCTCTAAGGGGTAGAAGAGTAACAACAATTTGGCCTCTGCAGTCCAGGATCCTCAGCGCTGGTTACCTGGGCTCTGGGAATGCACCTTTGCTAACTGCTTGGCTGGGGGCCTGCTAGCATCTCCTGGTTGCTAAGTAACTTCCTACCCCGCCCGCGTTACCAAGGAAACCACCCGCGCTACACTTCACAGTTCTCACTGGTTCGGAGGGGCGGTGCTACAAGGAGGCGCAGCAAAGGAGCGGTGAGATCGTTTGGCGAAGGGGCGGGTCATTTCGGCAATCACGTGCTCACTTCCCCTGCGTGGTCGCGGGCAGGGACCGGAAGCCCGTCACTCCCAAGATGGAGGCACATTCCGCCGCCATTAAGCGCTAGACTTCCGATCTGTTCACACTAAGGCTGTCTGCATGTTCCTACTCAAGATGGTTGCCTCAGCTCCAGCACACGAACTCTTGACACTCCAAACATGGCGTTCCAGAGTTGCCGTTTCCCAAGCGTGGCGAGCAAAACGGAAGTGACGTGTCCCAGAGCGTTCCGTTTTCTTTCTGCTGCAGGAACTGTGGCTACTGACCTCTGCTTCAGCCTCGTGTAGGTGATGAAGTGGGGGTGGGAGGAAGGCATCCAAATTTCTTATAGGTTGCAGTAGGAAGGGTGGTGTGGAGGGATTGTAAATCCTTTGAGCCTGTTGGCAGGAGTTGCCCACTTCATCCCGTCCCAGAAGACCTAAGGTTTTGAGTTCCCTTTGAGACCCTTTGGGACTGGCTCGGGGTGGAGAGACCCCCTGGCCCTGCGCCTCCAGCTCCAATTGGGCCCTCCTTTCCCTGAGGCAGTGCTGAGTCCAGTTTGGGGATAAGCAGTCCTCTCCCTATTACCGGACACTTCATTCTTTCCCACAGTGAGAGGACTTCACATTATCTTTGTACAGCCCGCTTCCTTCCGCAGAACACACTTCCGGTCTCGACCCGGACGGAATGTTGGTGCTGCTGCTAATGCTGCTACCCCTCTGTTGGGCTGTAGAGGTTAAGAGACCCCGGGGCGTTTCCCTCAGCAGTGAGTCCTCTTTGTGCCGCGCGAGGTGGTCGGGAGGGGCCTTTTCAGCCTTTTTCCTCAGTTTCCCGTAGCATTTCTACCGGTGAATGGCTAAGATAGGGGTAGTATTTGTGTAAGAAGGTCTGGGCGGAACTTCTTGTTTCCTTACCAGACCATCACTTCTATGAGGAATCTAAGCCTTTCACGTGTTTGGACGGCACAGCCACGATCCCATTCGATCAGGTGAACGATGACTACTGCGACTGTAAGGATGGTTCAGATGAGCCTGGTGAGCTTTTTCTGCTTTTACCTCTTGCCCATTAAATGAGCCTGATAAGAGCAGGGGCCCCATAAGAATTAAAGTTCCATCTTCCCGTTGCTCTCTGCTCAGTGAACAGAAACGAGATACCTGTGGGCTTGGGTTAGCTCAGTGGTAGAATTTGTAGGTGCAAGTCCCTGGTTTCCATTCCCCATGAAAAGGAGTAAATGTTCAGGTTTATGACCAGGTCAGCAAATGTCGTTGTGGGAACCAGGAATGGTTTCCAGGATCAGGAAAAGCTAACATAAGCCCCTCTTAGAGGTGTGGTGTGGGAGTGATGTTGAATGACATTCTAGGGGCTGATAAAGGCAAAGAAGGAACGGAGGGGGATTGCCAGCCCTTTTTGAAGGGCTTTAGAAGAAGCTGGGGAACACTGGGGGAGTTTCTTGCAGGCCCCTGAAGATACAGTTTCTTCTTGGTTATTCTTTGGCTTCTTTTTTGCTCTTGAGACACACTCTACTGTAGTCCAGGCTGGCCTTGAACACCCGATGTAGCCGAGAGTGACCTAAATTGCTGATCTCCTGGTCTCACCTCCAAAGTGGTGGGAATACGGACATGCATCACCACACCCATTTTACACCTATTTTTTTTAGTCCCTCTCATGAATAGATGAGACATGTCTGGCCTGGAGCACACTCAACAAACTTTCATTTTCTGCAGGCACAGCTGCTTGCCCTAATGGCAACTTCCACTGCACCAACACTGGGTACAAGCCCTTGTACATCCCCTCTAGCCGGGTTAACGATGGGATATGTGGTAAATATGGATACTCCCAGGATTTGGGGAAGGAGGCCATGCCAGCTAGAGGAGGCCCTGCCCTCTTTGATCTTGGCCCTTACCTCTGCCTTAGATTGCTGTGATGGGACGGATGAGTACAACAGTGGCACCGGCTGTGAGAACACCTGCAAGTGAGTGGGTAGCAGTGGGGACCCAGAGCACCCTGCACCTGGCCAGGCTCCATGTGGAAGTCAGGCTGCTTCCTTGACTGCCTTTTTTTAAACCTTGCTTTTTATTTAAGATGCTGAGTTTGGTGGCATCTTCAGTGCCAGCACTTGGGAGGCATGTTTGTTTTTATGTTATGTGTGTGTGAGACAGAGAGTATGTGCCACTCACCTGCATGTCTACAGAGGTCAGCAAAGGGTGTCTGACCCCCCGGACCCAGGTCGTCTGGAAGATCAGCAAGTGAAGTCTCTCCAGCCCCTCCTTTGTTTTTTTAGAGTAGGGCTCTCCCTGTGTGTGCCCACTAGCTTTTATGATCACGAGCCTCCTTCCTTAACCTCCTGAGTGCTGACACCAGCATGACTCCTTTTGTTGTTTTGTGAATCGGATGCTCAGGCCCCTCGGGAACCCCACACTCCCAGCATTCCCTCTAGCTGTAAGGTAGCTGAGATTGTTTACCGGTTCAGAAATGGGAGATGGTGGCAAAGGCTTGCAATCACAGCACTTGGGAAGTGAGGACAAGAGGAACTGAAGTTCAGGATATCATCTTTGGCTACATAATGAGCCTGAAGATCTGGAAAAAAAATAGAAACCAATTGCAGGAAAGGAATGACTTGATTTGTGTTTGGACAAAATTGAACTCGAGCTGTAGCTAGGTTAGCACTCTTGGTCCCTGTTTTACCTTTTAGTCTCTTTTTGCATGTTTGTGTGGTATGTGTGTAAGTTTAGTATGAGCACTGATTGTGCATTCAGAAGCTAAGAGGACATGTTGAATTTCTTGCCCTCTCTTACCCTGCTTTTTCGCTTGAGACAGAGTCTCTCGCTGATCCATGAGCCAGGCTGCTTGCCCTCAATCCCTTCTAGCCCCCTGTCTCCACTTCACATGAGGCTGGAGTCCAGGTGTGTGTGACCACAACTAGATATTTTTGGTGTGTGTTGGGGATTTGAATTCAGGCCTTCATGCTTACATAACATGCGTTCTTACCTGCTGAGCCATTTCCCAAGCCCCTGTTGTGCATTTTGAGACACCCAACCTTACCTTGGGTGACCTGGAACTCGGAGATAACCCTGCCTCTGTCTTCAGTTGCTGGGATCACAGTTGTGTGCTGCCATGTGAGGCTTTGCTTTATTTTTGGAGACTTCAAGGAGCTCAGACTAGCCTTAAACTTGACTAGCTAACCAATTAGCCTTGAATTGCTGTTCCTCTTGCCTGTGTATCTGAGTGCTGAAATTATAGGTATTTGTCACCCACCTCACAAACTAGTGGGTCTTGGTTTTGGTTTTGATTTTTTTGTTTCTTTGTTTTGTTTTGTTATGAGACAGGGTCTTAATATGTGTCCTTGGCTGGCTTGGACAGCTTGAGGCTAGATCAGGCTGGCCTCAAACTCACAGAGATCTGCCTCCCAAGTGCTGGGATTAAAGGCATGTGTCACTACGACCAGCATGAGCCTGTGGGTCTTCCTCCTCTTTGTCACTTTGGGAGCTAAACTTCCAGCCCTGCTCCTCATCACTCCCCAGATGGTCCTGTGATCCCAAGGATAGGCAAGCTGCACTACTGTCCGCCTTCTCAAGGGCAGAGCTGAGGCCTCTGTGGTCAAAGGGACCTGGAGGGGCAGGCTGAAGAGGGTGCTTTCTGTGTCTTGCCTTTCTCGGTATTATTCATGGAGATATGGCTGGAACCGGCAGGTGACTCATGCCCTTCTGGAAAAGGCAAACCTGCTGGGACATAAGTGTCTTTGGTGGTATTTGTGTGTGTCTATTCCAGAGAGAAGGGTCGTAAGGAAAAAGAGTCCCTGCAGCAGCTGGCAGAGGTCACCCGAGAAGGGTTCCGCCTCAAGAAGATGCTCATTGAGGAGTGGAAGACAGCCCGGGAAGATAAGCAGGTGAGAGACCCATTGGCAGGGCCTGGGCCTGGGGTCCTTGAGTGATGGCAGGCAAATGCAGGTGGAGTGTACTCTTCACGCGAGGCTGGGATGAGCCTGTCTCCCTTTGTTTCAAGTGGTGGCTGTCAGCTGATGAGCCAGAAGTGTTCACTTCTGGAGACAGGAAGAACATCTCTTTGTATCCCCAGCCCCACTGTCTGTCACCTGGGCTGGTGGTTGTTGGCACCTTAGTTCTGGGGAAATCTCTCCGCTTAATGGTAGTAGAAACTGCTACTTTGAATCAATGTGGTAAGTACTTGAGGATTCTTAGGCTTATATTTTTTCCTTGCCTGCCACTGGCTTGGTTCAGCAGCAGCAATTCTTGGGACATCCTTCCCGATGCACAAAAACTCCAACTCTGTTTCTGTCCAAGAGAAATTGAAGACTCTTGTCTCCCACTTGGCTGGAGAATCTCTCTCTGAATTGAGGAGGCTTAGTTCAGCTGGTGGTAATTGTCCTTTCAAATTCAGGGGATCTGGAAAAGCCAAGCGGTGATGTCAGTTCCATGTAACCTTTACCTTCTAGGGAGTGAGAAGGGCCTGGTGAGAGAGGCTAGGCTGAGGGGTCCTTACTCTGAAAAAGCGTCACACAAGGGTGGAGGTAGCTAAAACCTCAGACATTTTGGGAGCCTGTCTCTCTCTCTCTAGACCTGAGCTTGCTTGGGATACTTTTTGTTGTCACGGTTCCCTACCCCTTTTATTTTTGTGTTAAAGATGGAACCCAGGGCCTTGTATGAGCCAGGCAGGCATCCTGGTACTAAGCAGCAACCCCAGGCTGTCAAAGAGAGTTCTGCCATTGCTGAGTCACACTCTAGCCCCTCACTGGAGGGTTCTAGGCAGATGCCCCCTCTCTGTTCAGTATTCCCAGCCCTGTGGCTCCCCAACATAAATAGATGCCCAGGGTATACTATGTGCTCTGCTGATTACAGCCAAACCTGCACCTGCCTTGGAAGTGCTAGATGGTTTGAAAGTAATGCCCTTGCTGTTGGGGAGGGAAGTTCAGGGACCTTAGGGCATCAAGAGCTTTGTTGCATGGTCTCCTTCATCCATCTTGGGGCCAGGAGATGAAGATTTCCTGGAGGAGGGGGTGTCTTTTCTGCAATCTGTAGGGTAATTCAAGTCAGCCATGGAATGTGTTCTAAGCGAAAAGAATTGCACATGAGAAGAACGAAAAGCAGAAGGGTAGAGGAGGGGTCTAAATGTTGTCCTTGACTTTTGGGGGGGGGGGGGGGGGGGGGGGGGGGTTGGTGAAGGGGTTCTGGGGGGAACAAAACTTGCCCCCAGGCCTGATGACCGGAATCTGATGCCCAGGATGGGAGGGAACTGGCTCCTATGAGCTGTCCTCTCACTGCCACATGTACCCTCCCCCCAAATAAATGTATGTATATGTATATGTGTGTGTGTGTGTGTGTGTGTGTGTAAAGAAAGTAAAGCTTAAATGAGGTGGATGGGACAGGTGGGACTGGGGAAGAAGCCTGATCATACAGAGCATCATGGACTGTATCATCTCTCTAGAGAGCCCCAGGGACCCAGAGCATCACATTGGGATAGGGAGCTTTGGAAAGATCTTGGGGCTGGGAGAGGACAAAGCTGAGGTCGAGCTGACCCCTCACCGTCCACTCTTCCTCCAGAGTAAACTTCTTGAGCTTCAGGCTGGAAAGAAGTCTCTGGAAGACCAGGTTGAGACACTGCGGACAGTGAAGGAAGAAGCGGAGAAGCCAGAGAAGGAGGCCAAAGACCAGCACCGGAGGGTGTGGGAAGGTATGCTGTGGGGCAGTTCTGCAGCTCTGACCAGAAAGGAGCCCTGGGGCTGGGCACTCTAATTCCTGAGGAGTCACTGTGTGGCATTCTTTTCCCTGACGCATATCCTTATATGTGTTAGCCAAGTGCTCTCACCCCTCTCCACTTTTTGAGACGGGGTCCTGTGTAGCCCAGGTTGACCTTGAATTTACTCTGTAGCCAAGGAAAACCTTGAATTCCTGATTCTCCTGTCTCCATGTACTGGATGTTTTTTTTTTTTTTTTTTTTTTTTTTTTTTTTTTTTGGTTTTTCGAGACAGGGTTTCTCTGTGTATCCTTGGCTGTCCTGGACTCACTTTGTAGACCAGGCTGGCCTTGAACTCACAGTGATCCGCCTGCCTCTGCCTCCCAAGTGCTGGGATTAAAGGCGTGCGCCACCACCGCCCGGCTTGGATGTTTTTGTTTTAACTATTATCATGATGGTTCTTTTTTTTTTTTTAAGACTTATTAAAGATTTATTATGTATACAGTGTTCTATCTGCAAGTGTACCTGCAGGCCAGAAGAGGGCACCAGACTTCATTGTGGATGGTTGTGAGCCACCATGTGGTTGCTGGGAATTGAACTCGGGACCTCTGAGAGAACAGCCAGTGCTCTTAACCTCTGAGCCATCTCTCCAGCCCGTGATGACTCTTTTCTCTGTGTACCTAGTTAATCTTTGTGTTGGTCATCAAAGGTGGAAACTGTAGGAATGAATAGTTTGTAGCTTTGAATGTAAGGTCCTTTTCTAGAGATTCTTTTCCTTCTGTTTGGTGCCAGAACCTTCTCCTTCAGGGATCCTAAGCCCAAGTTAAGGTTGGAGATGTTGGACCTCTGAAGCACCATGCAGTTTACTGCCTCAGTAGTTGGAATGAATCCTATGTCTTATACATGCTTATGCTGACCTTGCTTCCTGCTGGTGTCATCCCGGCCTCTCCCTGAGGGACTCTAGGCAGAGGTTCTTCCTCTGTGCTAATAAGCCTTCAGCCTACGCAGAGGATGAATTTAGATATGGAGATGGTTTTTCTAATCTAACCCATATCTGAGGACGTGCTGTGGTCCTGAGGTGATTAGAGGCTCTCCTGTTGGTCTCCCCCACCTTAACTTTGATTTTGCTTCTACTTGTTCCCACCAGGTAAAACCCCCGTCATCCTGGCTCTTGGAAGGTTAAGGCAGGAGAATAATAAGTAGGAGACCAGCTTGGCCTACATAGTGAAACCCTGTTTCTAATAAACAAAGAAAGAGCCAGGCCTTGGGGAGTACTGTTCCAGCCCTTAGGTGATGGCTTAAAAATTCAAGGTTAGCCAGGCACAGTGGGGGCATGCCTTTTAATCCCAGCATTCAGCTCTGTGAGCTCAAGGACAGCCTGGCTTACAGAGTGAGTTCCAGGACAGCCAGAGGTGCATAGTTGGCCAGCCATGTCTCAGAAAAACTAAAAAAGGAAAAAAAAAAAAAAGAATTTAGGCTAGCTTCTGCTACTTAGTGAGTTGGCCAGGCTGGGGTACATTAGACCCTGAGTCGAGTAAGAAAAGACCAGGTGCCTAAGTGAGTAGTGCTGAGAAGGGAATGAGTGAGGGTTGGCTTCTGCTGCGACAGATCACTCAGGCTTTGCAGGCTCTGGAAGGGCTCTGAGCAGTGAACAACTGTATTGGTTCAGATTTTCCTGAAGTCCTCTGGCCACTCTGAGGGAAAACACAGCTGCTGTTCTGCCAGCTACTTTGAGCTCTTCCAGGTGTCTGACAGGGCTGTGGACACATCTACAGACTCAGTCTTGCTTCCCTCCTTCCACTACCCCAGCTGTCCCAGCCTAGGCCTTCACTTGTCCTTCTCCCAACTCCTAGGCTTCACCCACTCCTCGTTTTACATTATATGTTTGTAAGTAGGTGAGGAGGGAAGGTGCACATCGTGAGGCACCTGTAGAAGTCAGAGGATAACCTACAGGAATTAGTGCCTGCCTTCCCCATGTGGTACCCAGAGACTGAACTCAGGTTGTCAGGCTTGTCGGCAAGCTTCTATACTTGCTGAACCATCTCCATGGTTCCTTACCTGTTCATCTTGTTCCTGAGTCTGTCTTCCCTCCCAGAGGGCACAGGCCTGTATTAAATCCAGAGCTGTGTCCCAGCACTCAGTGTAAGGCCGGTCTCACAGTAGGGCTTGTTTGGTGAGAGCAGGTTTTGGAGGTGATGGGATTTGGCCCATTGTGGCAGAGAGTGACAGAGTGCTCACTCAACAGAGCAGCAGGCTGCTGCCAAGGCCCGGTGGGAACAGGAGCTGGCGGCCAATGCTTTCCAGGAACTAGATGACAACATGGATGGGGTGTAAGTATAACTTCCCTGCCCACTGGGGGTCCCTCATTCCAACCAAGATGTGCCAATCTAAGCAACCTGGTCTTGGACTCATGTAGCCAGCTAGTCTCAAGATGACAGCCCTCCTGCCTGGCCTCTGGAGCCTTGGGATTGCAGGTGAGAGCTGTCACTGCCAGTCAGCATTGGGTGGTTTTGAGGTGTTGGCATGTGAGGCAGAAACAGGTGAGTCAAGAAAAGAGGGTTTGGGAATTAGGATCTAGATGTCTTACAAGGCCACTGCGCTAGCCCTGCCTCGAGCCATTTGAGAGTTAGGTCTTTTAGAGGGGAGAGTGGGACGTGACTGGGCCCTGTCTAACCCTGGACTCTAACATGTAGAAGTTTCAGGAGCCATGTACTTCCTTTTCTACTCCTCAGGGTGTCGCTAGCTGAGTTACAGACTCACCCGGAGCTGGACACAGATGGAGATGGAGTGCTATCCGAGGAGGAGGCCCAGGTACCCACCTGTCCTTGACCTGGGACTTGTAGAGATCATTGGCCTAAGAATGAATTCAGGGTGAGAGGGCCAGGGCAGGCCAGCTTTGGTGAAGAGCTCCCTGGTGGTTTGAGGTGAGGCCGTTCATATGATATGAGACTGTATGGTGTTGGCCACCTACTGAGACCCTGGACCAGTACCAGGGCAGTATGAAGCCTGTTCCCTTGCTTGTCCACCCCACCTTCCTTCTTCTGCTTGGTGCCTCACAGTGGGAGTCTCCGCTTGGCTTAGGGTATGGCGCACTCTGGCACTGTGCCTTTGTATGTTTATGTCTTGTCTTGATGGTCCCCTTACTTCCCAGCCCTTGGTACCTCCTTTCTTCAGGCCTATGCTAGGCCCATGTCCCTCCTGGTCATGGTACCTAGCCCTTCTGCTGTGGCCTGGTCCCTTGTGAGTGCCTGGGGCAGGGTGTATGGGCTTGTGGAGGACCTAACCCTGCCCCCACCCCAACAAATGCAGGCCCTTCTCAGTGGGGACACACAGACTGACACTGCCTCCTTCTTTGACCGTGTCTGGGCTGCCATCAGGGACAAGTACCGCTCTGAGGTGTGTGGGGACAGGGAGGGTAAGTGTCCTGACCCACCCCCTCACAAAATACCACCTTCTGTGCTGGCACCCAATCCTCCGTGGAGGTCAACTCGTCCAGATGTGTGAACCACTGTCCCCCAGCCTTGGTCAGGTTGCTCCCCAAGCCCTCAGCATTGGCCTTTACATTCCTGGGTCTGCCAGGTGCTGCCCACTGAGATGCCTGCCCCTTCTGCTTCGGATGTGATTGAGCCCAAAGAGGAACAGCCACCAGTGTTGGAGGAGGAGGAAGAAGAGCCAGAAGAGGAGGAGGAGGAAGAGGAGGAGGAGGAGGTGCAGGGGGAGCAACCCAAGGTGTGTGTTGAGAGAATGGTGGGCAGGTGGGTAGGTGGGGTAGCCTGCTGACTGGGCCCTGCCCCCTCCCCAGGAGGCCCCACCCCCTCTGCAGCCCCCACAGCCTGCCAGCCCCACTGAGGATGAAAAGATGCCACCCTATGATGAGGAGACACAGGCTATCATCGATGGTGAGTGGGAACTTGGCTGGGAAGGGGTCCAGCTTCCCCGTCTAGCAGCCAGGCCCCACCTAACATGAGCAGGCCTGCCTGTACGATAAGGGTGGCTGCCTGTCCCCTGCAATGCCCAGGTTGCTTGGGGGTGCTGTTCCCATCCCCAAGAGTGCTTCTTCCTCATGGTCCGCACTTGTTTGTAACACCCGCAGCAGGCCAGGAGTCAGCTGGGTCCCAGGAGCCCTGGCCCTGTATTTGGGAAAGCCAGGCCGCAGAGGAGGCTCACTCTGCAGCTGGTCAGGCCTAGAGGGCCATCCTCATTGGGGGCAAATCCAGAGCCTAAGAAGCAGCTGTCACATTCTCTTTGGGGCCCCTCTTCTCAAGGAACTGGGCCATCTCTGATGTTCCCTTCCCTCAGCTGCACAGGAGGCCCGGAGTAAGTTTGAGGAAGCCGAACGGTCCTTGAAAGAGATGGACGAGTCCATCAGGTATGGGCACCAAGGCTGCCCCCTGCCCAGTCACAGTCTACCACCAGCTACTTGGAGGAGGTGCCAGCCTGCCTCTTGCAGGGCCCCAAGTACAACCTGTGTCTGCTCACCATGCAGCTGGGCACTTCTGTGTTGGGTTCTCATGTCTTTGCTCCCCTTCACCACTGGACCTGCTTTTCCAGGAGTTTGGAACAAGAGATCTCTTTTGACTTTGGTCCTTCCGGGGAGTTTGCATACCTCTACAGCCAATGCTACGAGCTCACCACCAATGAGTACATCCTGGGACTGGAGGGGTGGGGATCAGGGAGGAAGATCTAGGGAAGGGCACTGGGCACACTGGAAGCTACAGCTTATATCTGTGATCTCATCATCACTGAAGGGCTAAGGCAGGAGAACCTCAAGTTGAGTCTGGTCTCTATCCCCAGCACCAAGAAACCTAGCATAGCGGTGCATGCTTGAGGTGGGTGCAGTTCAAGGCCAGTCTCAGCTACTTCAGCATATTTGAGGTTAGCCTAGGCTATGAGTAACCCTGCCTCAGAAAGGGGGCATAGTTCAGGGGTCAGTGGGCATTAAAGTATCTGTGAGCCTAGATATTAAGGAAGCGGAGAAGAGCTCTGAGGCAATGTCTAGAGTCCCTGTGTTCTGCCACTCACCCGATATCCTTCTTGCCCTTAGGTATATCTACCGGCTTTGTCCCTTCAAACTGGTCTCCCAGAAGCCCAAGCATGGGGGCTCCCCTACCAGCCTGGGGTGAGTGGCTTGAGGTTTGCTGTCCTTCCCCTGCCCCCAGCCGCCCACTGGCTGGGCACTCAGCACTCCTGCTCTTTCCTGTAGCACATGGGGCTCCTGGGCTGGCCCTGACCACGACAGGTTCAGTGCCATGAAGTACGAGCAGGGCACCGGCTGTTGGCAGGGCCCCAATCGCTCCACCACAGTGAGTGCCTGCCTGACCACGAGGGTTGTGGGGACCCGGGCCTGGACCAGGGCAACCCTGCATCCCTCCTGTCCTGCTCCAATCCCTAGGTGCGCCTCCTGTGTGGCAAAGAGACTGCAGTGACCAGTACCACGGAGCCCAGTCGCTGTGAGTACCTCATGGAGCTGATGACACCCGCAGCCTGCCCAGAGCCGCCCCAAGAAGTGCCCACTGATGGAGACCATGATGAGCTGTAGCCTGGTAAGGAGGCAAGGTCTCTGCCTGCTCCAGTGTGCGGGCACTGCTAATCTCCTAACCTGTGCCCTTGCATGCTTGGCTGTCCTAGATCTTGCTATGTAGACCAGGCTGGCCTCAAACTCAGAGAGTCACCTGCCTCTGCCTTCCAAATGCTGGGATTAAAGGTGGGTGCCTGACAGTTCTTTTCTCCACCATGTGGGCTGGGCCCCAGGAGTGGAACATAGGCCAGCACCTTAACCCTTCCCTTACCCACTGAGTTATCTTGACAGACCCATGTTCTTTCTCTCTCTCTCTCTCTCTCTCTCTCTCTCATTTGTTTTTCAAGATTTGGTTTTTCAAGTTGTATCACCACTACCTTGCTGGCCCGTGTTTTTTGTTTTTGATTTTTTTTCAAGAGAGGGTTTCTCTGTGTATCCCGATTGTCTTGGACTTTCTCTGTAGACCAGGCTAGCCTTGAACTCACAGAGATCCGCCTGCCTCTCAGAACCCCTGGGATTAAAGTGTGTGCCACCATACACAGCAATTACTGACAGCTGTGAACTGCCATGTGGGTGCTGGGATTTGAACCAGGGTCCTTTGGAAGAACAGCCAGTGCTCTTAACTGCTGAGCCATCTCTCCAGCCTCTGTCCCATGTTTTTTTTTTTTTTGGTTGTTGTTGTTGTTGTTGTTTTTTGCTTTTTTAAGACAGTTTTTGATTTGTTTTGCTACAGGGTCTCTCCATGTAGGCCTGGCTGTCCTGGAACTCATTGTATAGACCATGCTGGCCTCAAATTCAGAGACCTGCCTGTCTCTGCCTCCCAAGTGCTTCTTAGGACAGCTTTGTTACAGTCCAGGCTCGCCATTTGTCAGTCCTGCACCACCATGCCCAGGGTATGTGGTGCTGATGGCTGAGCCCAGGGCTTTCTGTGTGCTGTGCAGATAGTCTGCAGCTGAGCCACATCTTTCAGAAATGATCTGTTGTTCTCCAGTGCTGGGGTGGACTTTGGGGCTTCTTACATGTCTGCTCTTGTGCTCACCCTGTCCTAGTCCCTCCATCTTTTGTCTTCCATCCTAGAACCTCAAGGCCTGCCCACCCAGGGATTCCTGGCCGTCCTCCAGGTAGCAGGGACTCTGTGGGGCTCTAAGCCCCACTTCTGGCTCAGGCTAGCCAAGCTGTGTTCCAGAGGCCCTAGCAGCCTCCAGAGATGGATAATGAGCTCACCCTCCTTGGATTCCTGGGGGAGTTAATCACTGCACCCCACCTCAACCCCTGCCTCCCCAGGTGCTGGGAGATGAACGGATGACTTGACGTGTAACCTCAGAACAATAAATGTGACTTCCCCATATCCTGTGCTCTGTTGTGTTTTTTTCCTATTGGTCTCTCTGAGTAGTCCAGCCTAGCCTCAGATTGTGCCCTGCCTCAGTCTTTCAAGGCATGGGCAGTATGCCAAGCTAGTCTGCCTTTGTTTTGGGGTAAGAGCAGGGTAAGTGGGAGCAGACAGTGAGTGTGGTGGTTACTGTTGTCAACCTGACAGGATCTAGAGTTGCCTAGGAGACAAACTCTGGCTATAGTTCCAGGGGTGGAACTCAGGTTGAACTTGGTGGCAAGCCCCTAACCCTGAGCCATCCCTGTTGCTGGCTGCAGAGACATTGTGGTAGTGTGGCAGCTCCTGCCGCAGGCCTCCCAGCCATGATGGCATGCTCTTGAACTGTGTCAGGTGTTAACACGCAGGGGAAGCAGCTGTGTGCATATCAACCTCTTGAGACTGCCAGACTGATTGAAGGCCATCATTAAAGACCCCAGGAGGGATGCTATCCTTGGGGGTTTCCCAGCACACAGACCTCCTACCACCCCCGCCCACAGTGGCACACAAATCACCCAGACTTAAGATTCTGAACTTTTTATTTTCTGGCATGAAAAGTACAAATAATTAAACAATTCCATGTAAAAGTCAGTTACCGCGGCCAGGCCTGGAATCTCGGTAATAAATAGTCTAAACGCAACTTGAAGTGTTCTTGGGTTTGGGTTGAGGTTTGGTTTTTGTTTTTCTACAGTTCTTTATTTCACCTCCATGGGCTTTGTCATGGTTTGAAACTTTCCCAATAGATATGATGAAGGAAGGGTTGAGGGCCAGAACCCTCTTCCCACTGGTCCCGCCCCTGGCCCCCAGGAACTTTGGAAGACCCAAGGGCCTCTCCCTGGGAGCCCTTGGCCTGCCCTCTTGGGGGACTGGCCTCCAGGGAGGGGCCTGGCTGGGCTAAGCTTTGTGTCTTAGAAAAAAAGTCCCCTCCTCCCAGTCTTGGGGCAGCAGGGACCTAGGCCTTGGTGGGAGGGGGTGGGGGAAGGTGCCCCCTCTTCAGAGCCCACCCTCCCCCCAGGGTGGGTGGCAAACCCAGCCCTTATTGCTCGGATGCCTCCAGCATGTGTGGAGGGCAGGGGAGACCCCAGAAACAGCAGGGAAAGAAGGGATTGGACCCTCCTGGAGGCGGGGAGTCCCTGTCCTGCTGGGAGGGAGGGGGGAAGATAGGGGCAGACTTAGAAACCACCAGAATAAATAGGTTCGGTGTATCGTGAGCAAGCTAGAGTTCACCAGCTAGACAGAAAAACTTCTCAAGACAATAGCAAAACAATCCCATTGAGAGCCCCTGGGCACCGCCAGCTGTGGGGACCCCACCCCACCCCTTGGAGCCCTGGCACCCCCTGGGGGCACTCGGCTACCATTACTGTTATTAATAATTATTACTTTAATGACTCCACTTCCCCTTTGTATAAATAAATTAGGCATAACCACATCTCAGCAAAACTGAAAGAAAAGGAACATCTTCCTTCAACTTGCAAACCAATGAAAGAACAGAAATATACACAAAGGTCCTTACAGGCCAACAAGGATAATAAATAGTTAACATAGCAATAAGTTAAAACTACATGAAGCTAAATTCAGCAAAAAAGTACAAGAAAGTTAACTGGTGACGGTTTATCTTTTTTTTTCCTTTTTTTTTTTTAATCGTCTTTGTGTTTTTTTCTTTTTCTTTTTTTCTTTCTTGTTGCTATATTTCATCTTCTATTTGAGTTTTCTTTTTTTTTTCTTTTTGAATTTTTTGGTCTTTTTTTAAATTTTTTTTTCTTTTTGTTCCTTGCAGCAGAAACTCCACAGACGGTTAAGAACAACACCAGGAGGGGTGGGGAGAGAGAGTTGGACGCTCAAATGGGGCCGTGGCCAGACACCAAACGCAGAGGACACCGGAAGAAAGCAACTAGAGAACTAGATTGTAGAGTAGGGGTGGGGGGCTTCACAATTCTCGGTTGTGACTGGGCCCACTGAGGGGTGCGTTGAAGGTTTGGGGCTCCCAGGGGCTCCAGCCTGTTGCTTCTGTTGAAACTTGCACAAAAGAATGAAAAGTTAGGGTGTGGGGTCATGGACGCAAAATCCAGTCAGAAGCCAGGGCCGGGGCTCGCAAAGGCTGCATCCATCGGTTCCCCCACAATCCAGAAAAGACGAAAAACCCAACAATCAAAAGAGGGTGACAAGTGGAAGGGATGTGGGGGGACACCTTGGGCCCATCCACCCCTGGGTGCTTGCTGTGGTGGGAGCACACTGGCCCTAGTTGAGGGAGGAGACTGCAGACCTCCTGGAGACTGGACCCAGGGGAGGCTGAGCCCCAGGGGCAGGGGGGACCTTTGGCCTCAAGTGTTGTGGGGAGAGCCCCCTCCAGCCCACGGTGATGCCAAAGTAGAACGAGGTATTGTGTGTTTGGATGCATGGACGCCATGTGTGTTTGCCTGTGTGGTGGGCAGCAGGGAGCCCCCTGGTGGGCTCAGGAGTCTGTGCAGAGAACCCAGGGCTGGGGCTTGTGGCTGGACCAGCCTGGCTGGAGGAAGTAACTGGGTCAGGGTCTTAAGTGGGAACGCCCTGTCTGGGCCTGTAGGATGCTGTGGACATAGGTGTGTGTCCCTGGGTGTTGTATGTTTCTAGGTGACCGATTTGGTTTTAGTTTTGTGTTTTGAGACCGGGTCTTACGTAGGCCAGCTGACCTCCAACTTACTATGTAGCCAAGGGTGGCCTTGACCTGGCCTGCCTCCACCTCTTGAGTGCACCACCACACCAAGTTTATTCAGTGCTGGGGAGGAACCCAGGCTCCATGCAAGCTATCAGCACTCTACCCACTGAGCTGCGTCCCCAGCGCTTGCTGGGAACTGGTGTCCAGATTCTTACACCCATGTGCGTCGTCTGTCCCACTGGATCTCACACATCGCAGGGCTTTGGGGACAGGCAGCCAGTGTCCATGTCTGTGTTTACGCAGCCCCAAGGCTCTGTCCACGAGTCTCCATCCTCTGGTGTGGATTTGGTCAACCTTCCTGAATGTATCCTGAAATGTTTCTCTATGTGTTGTGTATCTGTGTCCCCAAGGTCCAAGTGTATGTCCTTCCTGTCTTCTTCCTGTGGCCGTGTGTGTGTGTGTGTGTGTGTGTGTGTGTGTGTGTGTGTGTGTGTG
>CAJQZJ010034167.1:4818871-4830987 GCA_907164525.1 Lophiomys imhausi
TCTCTCTCTCTCTCTCTCTCTCTCTCTCTCTCTCTCTCTCTCTCTCTGTCTCTCTCTCTCTGCTGCCCAGGGAGGGAGGGCGGCAAATGCTCAGGCCTTGTGCTGCTTGCTGGTCTTGAAGGACACCTGTAGCACTCGCTCCCCCAGGCGATAGCCGTTGAGGCTGGCGATGGCCATGGCCGCCTCATCGTAGTTGGTCATGGTGACGAAGCCGAAGCCCTTGCACTTGTTGGTGGTGAAATCTCGGATGACCTTGACGTTGGTGACCGCCCCAAAGGGTCCGAAAAGCTGCCACAGCACACTCTCATCAGCCTCTGGGGACAGGTTGTACACGAAGATGCACCAGCCGGCGCCCGCAGCGCCTCCGGACAAGCCCACACCTGCCAGGCCACTCATGCCATCGATGGCGATTGGGGAGAACCTGGCGATGAGCGACAGGGGACTACTTTGGGGGTCATGTGGGCTCTGCCCTGATCCCCAGCATGCCTCCGACCCCCCGCTGGGAGAACCCCCCACTCTGTGTGCTGTGTACGCAGGACCCTTGTAGTATCCTAACCTGTCTTTGACCCCACTGACACACTAGCCCCTCACCTCCAAAGCTTTCCCAGTATCACCCATGATCCTAAGTGTCACCTTTATCCAGATCTCGGGACCTTTGACCCTACCTAGTCCTAAGCTCTTCCCTAGGGACATCTTTTCACTCGGCTTCTTTTTTGTATAGCCCAGTTGGCTTTGAACTTGCCATGTAGCCATGGA
Organism: Lophiomys imhausi; assembly: GCA_907164525.1. Lineage (NCBI taxonomy): Eukaryota > Metazoa > Chordata > Mammalia > Rodentia > Muridae > Lophiomys > Lophiomys imhausi. The sequence goes on from CAJQZJ010034167.1 coordinate 4,819,628, forward strand.
TGGCTTCTTGGTTTTGTGTTTTTTTTTCCTTCCTGCCTGCTGGTCTGGACTGCATACTCCTCCAGCCAGTACATCCCGAAAGCTGGCATTGCATACCTGGTTTCTGCGGTGTTGGCATGAAACCCAACCTGCATGCCAGGCAAGTGCTCTTCCAACTGAGCTGCATCCCCAGTCCCCACCCCTTCAAAACTAACTGTGTGAGAGAGAGATAGAGAGAAGACAGAGTGGGAGACACAGAGAGAGAGAAAGAGAGAGAGAGAGGTGAAGAGAAAGAGACTGAATCTGTACCTCATTGCTTGCCTCAAACTCAAAGTTCTTGCCTCAGACTCTATTGTGTGGTGCTGAGGAAGGAGCCTAGCACATGTGAAGCCCTGACAGCTCTGGTTCATTTTGACTCACTCTGTGTGAATGAAAACTGGTCCTACAAGAGCAGATCAGGGTTTCCCACGTGGGCCCGGCTGGTCCAGCACCTTATAAAGTGACCCTATAAAGTGGCCTCCTCATCTGTCTGCCTTTCTGGTCTTTTCTATCCAAATCATAATCAGCAGCATGCCTGACTCAAGGTTTTTCTTTCTCGGGTTTCAGTTATGTGTGGTTGCCTTTGGTTTGAACATATTAAATGGAAATTTTGGGAAATAAACGACTAACAGATTTGTTTTGTTTTTATGTGTGCTTGTCTGCATGTGTATATGTGAAACATCTTCATGTTTGGTGCCTATAGAAGCTAGAAAGAGGGTTTCGGAACCCTTGGAACTGGAGTCACAGATGGTTATGAGCCACCCTGTGGGCTTGGGGACTGAACCTGAGTCCTCTGCAAGAGCGACAAGTGCTAACCTCTGAGCCATCTCTCCAGCCCAGTTTGTGTGTGTGTAGTGGGAAGGTGAGTGCACATACCCTGATGTGTGGAGGTCAGAGGACAAGCCTGTAGAGTTGGTTTTCTCTTTCCACCTTTATGTGGGTTCTGGGGATTGAACTCAGGTGGTCAGGCTTGTGTGGCAAGTCCTTTTACTCTCTGAGCCATCCTGCCAGTCCACAGTCGTAGTTTTAGGTTGCATACTGAATGTGGTGATGTGGCTGAGGACTTTAATCCCAGCTCTTGGAAGGCTGAGGTCACAGAGCAAAAACCTTGTCTCAAAATGAACACTTTTGACCCTTGGATCTGCCCCAGCTTTAACACACTTCCATTCTCAAGAATGTCTTTCTTATTAAACCAATCTCTGTCTCTCTCAGGGAACTGCCCGTCTCTACCCTCCAGCCCTGGGGTTAGAGATGCACATGCGTCTACATGGGTAGAGAACCACTCCAGGGTTTTACATGGATTCTGGAGGGCTGAACTCAGACCCTTATGTTGTGTCATGTTGCACCATCTCCCCAGTTCCAAACTGCCCCCATCCCTGCTCCTACTTCACAAAAAGCCAAGCATGATGAATGGCTCGTGTGTGTCACTCCAGCACTAGGGAGGTGGAGACAGGAGATGAAGAGTTCAATCTAATCTTCATCTATACCTCGAGTTTGAAGTCAGCCTGGGATACGTGCGACCCAGCACAAAGACTTGTGTGGTAGCACATGCCTTTCATTCAGCATTCAGAAGGCAGAGATGAGGGGTGGGGGGGGGGGGGGTTGTGAGTTCAAGGCCAGCCAGAGCTACATTGTAAAACCCTGTCTAGAAGAAAAGAAGGAGGGGGAGGAAAACAGGGAGAAGGATGAGGTGGAAAAACAGGAAAAAATAAAGAAAAGGATAATTAAGGAGAACAAAAAGAAAGACTACACCACTTTAAGTAGCATGATGAAATATCACATTGTTTGGCTAGGGTACCCAAGGTGCATATGCTACCTTCCCATTAGTCGCTTAGTTACTTTACTCTCAGACTGTCTACAATCATAGTTTCTATATTAAGGAACCCTTATTTTAACTGGTTAATGGTTAATGCTGGTGATTTAGAGATGCCTTGGAGAAACTGGTAAAATGTCTCCCTTAAAGGAAAGGTGAAAGTTCTCCACTGTTGGAAAAGAGAAGATTATATGTTGAGGTCACTAATCACGAAGGAGGAGCTAGTCTGTTGGTATAAGCTTGTCATTCTAGGAGGCTGAGGCAGGAGAACCACAAGCTCAAAATAAAAAAGTAAAAAGATAAACTGAATATACCCACAACCCCATGTTCTGGAGGGAGAGGCAGAAGGAACAGGAGTTCAAGGACATGGCCAGCTCAGAGCTGCTGACCCGCCTGCTCTACATAAAGAGGGCTGGGAATAAGTCTTTGGTTTTTTTTTTTTTTTTTTTTTTTTTTTTTTTTTTAAACATTTATTTATTTATTATGTATACAGTATTTGGTCTACATATATGCTCGGGCACCAGATCTCAATGTAGATGGCTGTGAGCCACCATGTGGTTGCTGGGAATTGAACTCAGGACCTTTGGAAGAACAAGCCAGTGCTCTTAACCTCTGAGCCATCTCTCCAGCCCAGTCTTTGGTTTTTTTGACACAGGGTTTCTCTGTGTATCCCTGGCTGTTGTAGACTCACTTTGTAGACCAGGCTGGCCTTGAACTCACAGAGATCCACCTGCCTCTGCCTCCCAAGTGGTGGGATTAAAGGTGTGTGCCACCATGCCCAATAATTAGACAGCTGTGAGCTGCCATGTGGTTGCTGGGACTTGAACCCAGGTCCTTTGGAAGAGCAGCCAGTGCTCTTAACCCCTGAGCCATCTGTCCAGCCCCTGGGTATAACTCTTAACACTTACTCACAAGGCCGTGAGTTTCCTCTCCAGTACAAAATAATACTAATAATAGGCCCAATGGCGCATGCCTTTAATCCCAGCACTCGGGAGGCAGAGGCAGGTGGATGTCTGTGAGTTCAAGGCCAGCCTGGTCTACAAAGTGAGTTCCAGGACACCAGACTACACAGAGAGACCCTGTCTCATAAACAAAGAAGTAGAAATTTAAGTAAATAAGATATATTCAGGCTTCCATGTCAGTCACTGTGTCAGGCATCCACAAGGAGTTTTGGGTTGTATCCCTGATGGGCAAGGAGGACAACGATTCATCTCACTACCATATTCCTGACGTTCTCTGGGATGTCTCACCTTTCAGGTAACACTTAGTAAGCTGTTTGTTGACTAAATCAATTAAAGGACAGAAAGCTTCATTCCCACTGACTCTCTCACCCTCAGGATTAAATCACTCAACTTGGGGAGAAGACTCTGAAAGTCCTGACCCTTTAAACTTGACCATGTGGGTCTCAGCTTACTCCCTCCCCTGAGCCTTCCCACCAGATGTTTCTGCTGCCTGGTCACCCCTAGGCCACTGCACACATGGGTCAGGTCTCTTCTGGGTCACCATCACCCCTTATGCTGCCCCGACTCATTCATGTCTCATCCCCATGGGGCTGAGACCGTGACCATCAGTGACAGTACTCACATGTGGCCGCCATTTATCATGTGCCAAGCACTGTGTTCTGTCTGCCTCTAATTCATGTTCAAGAGGGATGGAGTCCACTTGGACCATGCACCTTGGCCTCAAGCTCAGGTTTCAACATTGAACATGTCCCCAACAGCTTGTGACACAGGGAACACAAGAGCTTTCACAAGAGTGGGGATGTGGATGAAGCCAGGAAGATCTTAAGGTTCATAGCAACCATAGGGAGAAGGGAACCCTTCCATGACCTTTGACAAAAGCAACAGCGGCAGCTGATGTGTGGGGCTCAGGCAATGACTACAGAGACCCTACCTAAAATCCCCCAGTGAAGGGCTGGGGGGGGGGGTGGCTCAGTGCAGTCCTAGCATGCAGAAGTCCCAGGGTCCCATTCCTAGCACATAATTGAATAGCTGTCAGTGGCTCTCAGAGGGTTAATGTTGGAGCTAGGGGATACAATTACATCTTACTTTTCTCTAGATGATAAAAACAACTGTGCGAGGGGCTGGAGAGATGGCTCAGTGGTTAAGAGCACTGGCTGCTCTTCCTAAGGACCCAGGTTCAATTCCCACCAACCACATGGCAACCCACAACTGTCTATAACTCCAGTTCCAGGACATCTGATACCTCACACAGACATACATGCAGTCAAAACATCATTTCATATGAAATAAAAATAAACAAATTAAAAAAAACTAAAAAAGAAAGAGAGAAAGAAAGAAAGAAAGAAAGAAAGAAAGAAAGAAAGAAATTGTGGAAGGCACAGCCCGCCTGCCATGCCCCTGCTGCTGTAGGGACTCTCTAGATGTTTGCTCTGCTCATGGTCTTTACGGTTATCATCTCCTAGACACAGCCAGAGATGGCTGCCCAGTAGTCCCAGGGATAAGGTGCATGCAGGGGTTGGGGGGGCACTGAGGTAGGGGGACAATGGGGGATGGAGACAGTGGGGCAGGGGCACTGTTACCTCTTGACTCCATAGGGATCAGGTGCATGCAGGGGTTGGGGGGCATTGAGGTAGGGGGACAATGGGGGGTGGACACAGTGGGGCAGGGGCACTGTTACCTCTTGACTCCATAGGCCATGTTGAGCAAATTGTCCAGCCTGTGGAAGGAGAAGCAGCTGTCAGCATGGCCTGTGACCTGCCCCTGTGATGTGACAGCTAGTCCTCCCCGCCCCCACAGCCTTCAGCAGGGCCCTGCCCCCGCTGCCCGCACCCAGCCCTGCTGGACACCGCCTGGCACGGAACCTCACTCATTCACTCATTCGGGGCTGCTTCTCAACAGCCCTGTGGCTGCCCAGCCTGAATGGCCTTGTCCTGCTCTCCAGGCTACTCCCTTGGGCTTGCCTGGAGGACCAGGGGCTAAAGATCTCTGGCCTAAGAGGAAGGTTTACAAAGGTGGTATTACAGCCTCAGGGAGTTTTTCCTGAGCCCACAGGAGGATGGACAGCTTGGGCCACCCGAGGTCTACCACGGGCTCCCATTGACCTCCTGTTTGGGAATGGCTGAGAGTAACTAGTCTAGATCCTGGGTTCAAGTCTTTTTGGGGGGCTTGTCCATTCTTTGTCTGGGGCGAAGAAATCTCAGTAAAATGGCCCAGTCCGAGCTGTCCTACTCGGCTGCCGTGCAGACAAGATGACCATGGCCAGGACACAATAAATGAGAGGAAATGTTTGTGGTGGTGTTATCCACGAGGAAGCCGAGGCACAGCTAGACTCATGTGTGGTGGTAAGGAGGCACAGAGAGAGGAAAAAGAGACAAGAGAGACAAGGAAAGAAAGAGAAACACACGGGCAGAGACGGAGTCCTGAAGATGAAAGATCGGAGACACAGTCAGAAGCACTGGAAGCAGAACAGAAGGAGAGACCGACACACAGAGATGCTTAAAAAGACAGACAGGAGAAAGATAAGGGAGAAAGGACAGGAGAGACAGACAGGAAATCGGAGAGACAGGGTATCCATGTTGTTTTCTTGTTTTTTTGTTTGTTGTTGTTTTGGTTTTTTTTGTTAATTTGACACAGACTAGGGTCATCTAGGAAGAGGAACCTCAATCGAGAAAACACCTCCATTAGACTGGCCTATGGGAAAGTCTGTGGGACATTTTCTTGATTGATGTGGGAGGTCGTCCCAGCCTACTATGGGTTGTGCCACATCTACGCAGCTGGGCCAGAGCTGTGTAAGGAAGTAGCAAGGCATGGGCAGCAAGCCAGTAAGCAGCACTCCTCCATGGCCTCTGCTTTGGTCCCTGCCTCCAGGTTCCTGTTTGCTGTAAGATGAAATGAATTCTTTTCTCCTCACATTGCTTTTTAGACATGGTGCTTCATCACACAATAGAAACCATGACCGAGACACAGGGGGAGAGAGAGACAGAGACAGACAGACAGACAGAGAGCCACAGTTGGACCTCAATTACTTGCCAGCTAATTAGTGGCCAGCATACACTGAGCTCCTGCTCTATGTACTGGGCACAAGCCCTTTCATGTTCCTGATGGTGGGGTGTCCTGGGTCCCCGCTCTTTGCAGGAAACAGGCTCAGGGAGAGCAGCTGCAAGATTGGGGCACCTGGCCTGGGGTCTGGGAACCCTGACTCACCGGAAGCGCTGTGTCTGATGATGCAGGGGACCAGCATAGCGCCTGGCTGAGGACTGGTACAGGTGGGTGAGCAGGGCCTGCCCTGTCTTCTGACTCGGGTTGTTTGCAAACTTGACCGTGATAGGCTCAGCCGCGCCCAGCGGTTTCTGTCCATTCAGTCCTTTGATGGCCTCCTCTGCCTCGATCCTCTTGTCAAAGCGGATGAATCCCACACCCCGAGAGACACCTGCCAGGGGTGTGAGCCTCAGGTTCTCTGTACCTTCTCATGCAACTCTCCCCTTCCTGGGACACCCTTGCCCACCCTTCATGGCATTCTGACCTGTGGCCTGGTCCAGCAGGATTCTGGAAGTGATGATACGACCATACTGGGAGAAGAGTTGTTCCATCTCCTTCTGGCTCATGGTCTTGGGGAGGCCACTGACGTACAGGTTGGCATCCCGGATAGAGGCAGAACTGGGGCGTGCATAGGACACCTGGGCCAGGGGTCAGGGGGCAGTGAGGAAGCATGGAGACTGGTAAGCCTCAGAAATGCCCCCACACCCACTAGTTCACTGAACAAGTTGTCTGGGGCTGGGTGGGTGGAGTCCTTGTCTAACAAACTGGCTCCATCCTCAGCATCATATAACAGGGCAATATACACCTATCACCCCAATACCAGGCAGAGGGAGACAGGAGGATCAGAAGTTTAAAGTCACCTTCTACTAATTAAGTTCAAGTCTGACCTGGGCCACATGTCACCTACCCTGTCTCAAAGAACAAAGCAGGAGCTTGGGGCAATGGCTCCACAAGCAAACTGCCTGGGCGGAAGTCTCGCAGCCTGAGTTTGACACCCAGAGCCAACCACGGAAGGAGAAAAGTTATCCCCAAAGATCATCTTCCGAACCCCACACTCACATAGCGGCACATGTGTACCCACCCACACATACACACAATAATTCACTTTTTAAAATCTAAAAACAATAAGCTTAATGTTCCCTTGCACACTTGCCAGCACAGCACCTTGAGGGGCCACAGGGTGATCCCTGGCTTCACTGGCAGCAAGTCTGAATTTATGGGCCATGCCTAGTTCTGGGTGAGAGAAAAGAACAAGTTTGGGAGAGCCAGGAGTGATGTCGCACACCTTTAATCCCTGGGCTGGGGAGGCAGAGGCAAATGGACCTCTGTGAGTTTGAGGCCAGCCTTGTCTAGGTACTGAGTTCCAGGACAGCCAGAATTGTGTAGTTGAGACACTGTCTCAAATAAAATAACACAACCCAAAACAAACAAAAGTGGGTGTGTTGGGGGGGCCTCAGGAAAAGGACCTTTCTACAAGGGCAGATGACCCACGCCTGCTCCCCAAGACTCATGTGGAAAGAGAACTGAGGCCACAAAGTTGTTTGTGTCGGCAGTAAATACAGGGTTGGGCCTGTGGGGGTAGAGGGTGGGAACTGCCACCAAGGGAGTAAAAAAAAAAGCCATTCTCTGGCTCTTGCATCTCCTTGGAGAGCTTGGGTGACCCAGGAATGCCAAGCTGGCTCAACAAACACCAAGTCTTCCCTTTTTTGGAGCGTAGACCCAGAGGGGTCATTCACGGCTTTTGTCACCAGCCCCATCCTGCCAGTTCCCAAAGCTGAGTCCCCAGAGAAGGACAGGACCCTGATTTGCATACTTGGGTGGTGATTGCACTGTATTTTATACTCAGGAAGGTGTGATTCAGCTCCTGGCTGTTCCCAACCTGCCCTGCCACAAGAAATAGCTGCTGTCCTCCCAGGGCTTGGTTACCCAGCCTGAGGTGTCCCTAATACCTTGAAGGGACCCCTGCTAATCCCAAGCTTCCAGAAGGCCTTCCTTGTTCTTCAATATCTGTCTGCACACCTGAAAACTGTAACAGATTTATTTATAATCTTTGCAAACTCCAACTGCTGAAACTAAAATGATCTCACTTGTACAAATATTGTACAACTCTACATTTGTATTAAAAATGATAATAAGGGGGCTGGAGAGATGGGTCAGTGGTTAAGAGCACTGACTATTCTTCCAGAGGAGCCAGGTTCAAATCCCAGTACCCACATGGCAATTCACAACTGTCTTTAACTCCTGTTCCAAACAATCCGATGAAATACATGTAGTCAAAACACCAATGTACATAAAAATAAATAAATAATTAAAAATGATAATAAAAGCTGGGCATGGTGGTGCGTGCCTTTAGTCCCAGCACTCGGGAGGCAGAGGCAGGCAGATCGCTCTATGTTCAAGGCCATCCTGGTCTACAAAGTGAGTCCAGAACAGCCAGAGATACACAGAAACACACACACACACACACACACACACACACACACACACACACACACAAATGATAATAAAAATAAAAACTCAGGACCCACAAGAGGGTTCAGCAGACAAAAGTGCTTGCCACCAAACCTAACCACCTGAGTTCAATCCCTGGGTCACTCATGTTAGAAACAAACCAACTCTTGCAAGTTGTTCTCTAACCTCCACATCCTTGTGTGTAAGAGCTCACTCTCTGATCTCTCTGTGTGTCATACACATGTAAGCATATAAAATAAAATTTAAAATTCAATTAAAACAAAAGAACTGGGGGAGTGATAATTGAATATTTCACTTCAGACAAAAAATTAAAATGGGGCCAGGCGGTGGTGGCCCATGACTTAAATCCCAGCACTAAGGAGGCAGAGTCAGGCAGAACTCTGAGGCCAGCCTGGTCTAAAGAGTGAGCTTCAAGACAGCCAAGGATACATAGAGAAACCCTGTGCCACCAAATCTGGCTCAAAAACCTTTTCTAAAAAGGTTTATTTTATTTAATTTATTTAGGTTTTTCGAGACAGGGTTTCTCTGTGTATCCTTGACTGTCCTGGACTCATTTTGTAGACCAGGCTGGCCTTGCACTCACAGAGATCCTCCTGCCTCTGCCTCCCGAGTGCTGGGGTTACAGGTGTGCGCCACCACGCCTGGCAATTACACACAGCTGTGAACTGCCATGTGGGTGCTGGGATTTGAACCTGGGTCCTTTGGAAGAACAGCCACTGCTCTTAAGCACTAAGCCATCTCTCCAGCCCCCTATTTTATTTTATGTGTGTGAGTGTTTTGGGGGCAGGTGTGGGTGTGCACTGTGTGCATGCTGCACCCACAGGGGCCAGTAGAGAGCATTGGCTTCCCTGAAACTACTGTTACAGACCTGGGAATCGAACCTTGGTTTCCTGCCAGAGCAGCCATATCTGCTAAGCCATATTTCCAGCCCCCAAAATGAAAACAACTATAAATGACATTTTAGTGTGTGCATGTGTGTGCCTATCCCATGCTTAACTGTGGAGGTCAGAGAACAGCTTAGGAAGGTGGTTCTCCGGTTCCACCATGCAGGTCCTAGGAATTGAACTGAGATTTCAAGCTTGGCAGTGGGCACATCTCCCCAGCCCAAGGGCTTCTGTTTGTGTGTGTAGTTTGAGGCCTGACCCCAGGGCCTTACATGCTTGAAAACCGCTCTACCAATTCACTACAGCTCCAGCCTCTAACCTCCGTGTTCACAGGGCCTTGCATGTAATCAGGTAATCTCTCATTTCTCCCTCATCGCTTCCTTTCTTCTACCCCAGGCAGGTCCAGCCTCAGGACTATTGCACTTGCTGTTTTGGATGCTTGAAAATCTCTGTGTGCCGGCCTTGATGGCTCATGTCTGTAATAGCAACACTCTGGAGGATTAGCCGGAATGATTGCCTAGACCGCAAGGCTAGCAGGGGCAGAATGAGACAGAGCTTCTGTTTTAGTCCCACCCCACAGAAACACTCTTTCTTCTTTTTTCTGCCAGTTTGCAATTTGAAATGTCCTTCCTACCCTCTCCAGTTCTCAGTTCTTAATTTTTTTTACATTAATTTATTTTATGTGTGTGCGCGCACACGCGCTATCCAAAGTCTGTGTGGTGCGGTTACAGGGTAACTGGTGAGTGTCAGTTCTGTCCTAGCACCATGTGGGTCCCTGTGGGGTCACAATGAAGTCATCAGGTTTGGCAGCAAGCACCCTTTGGCCCACTGGACCCTCTCAGTGGCCCTGGGCTGACCCTCTCTCAAGGCGCTCTTCTCTGGCTTGTGAGTTCTATCCATTTTAATATGGCCATCCATTTGTGTCATTACTAAGGTCACACCTCACCAACTCTGCAGCTACTCACAAGCTGGCCAACTCACATTCACAGTGTGAAACACTGGGGAGCATTGTGAAGTGGGGAAAAGAAGTCTGTTACAGAGTATTATGGAACCCCAGCTCATTGTGTCTTTACCAATGTCCTGGAGACCCTGCCTACAAGTGTCAATGGGGTGACCAGTGTCTGGGGTGGAAGGGTTGCGAGCACCCCTCCCCCTCCTTTCTGCTGCTTCTATTCAAACCTCTGAACCTGGGGTAGATAGGGACCATTGTTACTGGTCTGGCACTTGTTTGGGGAGGGGCATTGTGGGGCTGCATTGCTTCATTACAAATAACTAATTAGGGGCTGTTGAGATGGCTCAGCGCTAAAGAGGATTGCCACCAAGCCCAGTGACCTGACCGGAGTTTGATCTTTCAGACTCACAGGGTGGAAGGAGAGAGCTGACTCCTAAAGTCGTCCTCTGGCTTCCACACACACACAAGCACAATGAGTAAATGTAATGAAGATTTTAAAAAGTAACTAATTAGGACTGGGCTGTCACTCAGCTGGCAGAGTGCTGTGCTAGGAGGAGGGAAGCCATCTCCATCTTCTTCCCCAGGTGAGGCAGCTGTAGTGGCGTTCCCCTGTCATCCCAGCATGCAGGAGGTGGAGGCAGGCACATCTCCATGTGACTTTCAGACCTGTGTGGTCTACACAGCACACTCCAGGCCGCCTGGAGCTATGTGGTGAGAGCCGGTCTCAATTTTTTTTTTTTGTTCTTTTACAAAAAACAAACAACAAAAAAAAAAAAAGTAAAAATTGCAGCACAGTGTTTGAGAATTCTGACTCCACTGTGGGACTGTGAGGGGTTTGTTTGTTGTTGTTTTTGAGGCAGGGTCAAAAAGCAGTCCAGGTGGTCTGGAGTACGCTATGTAGACCAGACTGGCCTCAAACTCACAGAGATTCACCTGCTTGGAACGCTGAGTCTTAGTTACATAGCCCTGGACAGCCGGGAAGTCACAGCTACCCTCCTGCCTCAGCCTTGAGTGATGAAATTACAGGCATGTGCCACCACACCCAGCTAGGGTTGGCATCTTAAGGCTCAGGTCATGTGAGGGACAGGGTGAGTCATCTGTCTGTGTGGTGACAGGTGCGTGCGTGCGTGTGTGTGTGTGTGTGTGTGTGTGTGTGTGTGTGTGTGTGTGTGTGAGAGAGAGAGAGAGAGAGAGAGAGAGAGAGAGAGAGAGAGAGAGAG
>CAJQZJ010034167.1:4830997-4860865 GCA_907164525.1 Lophiomys imhausi
GAGAGAGAGAGAGAGAGAGAGAGAGAGAGAGAGAGAGAGAGAGAGAGAGAGAGGACAGCTGCAATGGTTGGTCCTCACTTTCCCAAACAACGTTGGTCTCTTGTTTGCTGCTGTGGACACCAGCATACCTGCGTGAACTCCCAGAGATCTCCTGTCTCAACTTCCTGTCTCCCCGCAGGAGATTACAGATGCCTACAACCTGGTCCGTCTTTTCACGAGTTCTGGGGATTTGAGCTTAGGTCCTCCTGTTTTTGCACCAAGCACCTTACTTACACACTTGTGGAACAGTTTCCTCCAAGATTGAAACATTCCATTCTGCTTCCATCCTGCACGGAAAGCTCCTTAAGCAAGAAGGTAAACAACTCAGAGTAGCTTCAGGAAGTCCCTGAAACTGACCAGATCCACCGGGCCTTTTTCTGCCAGAGTAAGCAGTGAAAGCTGAGAGTCCCTCACTCTAGAACAGAGCAGTGGCAAAGAAGACTTTCAGCTAAGCCAAGCTGCAAAGACAACTCTGAGGCCAGCTGAGCTGCCTGGAAGAGGGTTAGACCAACTGAGGCAGCTGGAAAGGACACTCTCCAACCCGCTGAGCTTCCTGCAGGCTGTGTGGTGTGCTCTAGGTTCCCAGCTGTCCCCCTTGCTGGGGTGGGCCTTGGTGATGCTGTTGTCTTTGAGTTATTTCTGCTCCTGTAACCCCTCACTCATATGTCTGTAAGTAACCCCAGGAAAACTCAGGGTTCACCAAGTTGGACATTGGTGGTATCCATACTTTGGTCTGTTGTGGGATCCCTGTGCAGAGTGAGTGGGTGTGTGTGTGTTGCATCTGCCCAGGAAAAGTTTTTGTCACACAACCTAATTGGCTTCTGAACAGGAACACAACAGAACCAAAAATGAGTTGAGGAGGACAGAGTGCATGGTCCTGGCTGTGGGGGGGCCAGGCGTGCAACTGAGGCCAAGTTCCGGGAGCGGAGACTCTCTGAGGAGGAAATTCCTGGAGAGCTGACTTTTTCCATGTGGTGCATGTTACCGTGGCACTGTTGGGATATGACAGCAGACGCAGCATACCTCTCGCCATGAGTAGAGAGACATGCAACCCAGGCTGAGCCATCCTGACTAGGAGCGTCTGTGGGTCTTCATCTGTGTGGTATGGGGTGACATGCCTGCTTGATAAGGTGGAGGGGTTGGCACCCTGGGGATATGGAGATGCCCTGAAAGAGTTCACAGTTCAGAGAAAATGTTGCAGCCTTTTTTTTTTTTTTTTCTTTTTTGGTTTTTCGAGACAGGGTTTCTCTGTGTATCCTTGGCTGTCCTGGACTCACTTTGTAGATCAGGCTGGCCTTGAACTCACAAAGATCCACCTGCCTCTGCCTCCCAAGTGCTGGGATTAAAGGCATGCACCACCACCACCCGGCTCAATGTTGCAGCCTTTAAGGTCGGTGCAGGAGAGCTGAGACTGTCAGCAGCTGCGGCAGAGGCTGCCTAGCCACCGCGTATGCAGTCAGAAGGCATCTGAGGGTAAGAACTTGTTTGTGTAAAGGAAGAATTGCAACAAGACAGGGAACATACGGCGGCATCCCGTGTGGCGGCATCCTCCGTCCCTGGGATTTAGAAAGTAAATTAGATAAAGGAGAGGATGGGAGAGGGGTAGCCACAGGGATAGAAAACACCTCTTAAGTCTTTTAGTAGGAAAAGAGAGGAGCGCTGTGACCCAGCAGACAGATGGGTGACCAGGAAGTCCCGGCACTTGAACTTCTGAAGATGGGTGGGTGGGGGGCACTTTTAAACTGTGTCAGCCCGCCTTGTGAGGCTATGGGCCACGGGAGCAGATGGGATCAGTCTGACAGCTGTGCAGGCAGAAAACTGAGCCATGTAACGTCCCATCCCGCCTTAAGGCAAAGTGGCATAACCTGGGATAGTGTGAAGGGAAGCGCATGGACTGGGTTATCAGAGCCATCAGGAGCACTGGGTTATCTCTGCCTTAAGTCCCCCCATCCGTGTCCGGGAATGGAGGGCAACAGAGGGGAGAGAGGCCCTCTTCCAGGGGCTAGGAATAAGGAAAGCTGTGTTTGAACCCCAGCTCACTGGGCCAGACAGAAGTGCGTTCACAGAGGAGTTAAGAAAAGAGGATGCATCTGGGACCTGGAGGCGGTGTGGAGCTTCAGTGGCTTTGATGAGCCCTGTGGTGGGGCAGGATCTTCATGAAGTAGGAAAAGCTTTGGCAGTGACTTAGAGTGGCATGTAAAGGGAGTTCGTAAAGTAAGAGAGCAACCTAGAGGAGATAGTAAAAGGGTCGGGCAGAGGAAGAGGTCTGTCTGGGCAAGATTTGTGTCGACCTGGATCACCTAAGGAAGAGATTGACAGAAGGCTGAATAGCGTGCCCAGGAGCTTCCGGAAGGCTGGAAAGCCTGGGGAACTGTTCCCAGAAGACACCTGTGATAAAACAACACAGGTGAAGACGATCAAGCCTGTGCCAGGGCTGCTAGTTATCCCCTCAGACTAAGGAGGGTACATTTCTCATCAGCAAAAGGTTATGTTAGAGGTGGAGATGGTTTGTCCAGTCGCAAACTCCCGAACAGCCAGGTATGGTGAATGGGGAGGCTACAGGTACAGCCATAGTGCCAACCCAGGGCCTGTCTGACCCGGGAGCCAGCAGGTGCAGCAGGGGAGAGCAAGACCTTGTTCCCCTTCATCCCCATTAGTTCTGAGCAGATTAAGTGACTTTCACTGAGGTCGTCGGGGTGGAGAGATGTAGGGAGGCTCCGTGGAAGAGCTCTAGGATATGGAAACGTAGAGGCTCAGAGACAGTGACTGAGGTTACAGGAGCTAATGGAGCTGGCTAGCGCCTCCCATCCACACTCACCTGACACCTGCTGAGGGAGGAGATGGCAGACTGTCAGAGTGCTTCCCCAAGGCTACCTTTGTAACCCATCATTTGTTAGGCGATGGTGGCACGGGACATGGCCCTGTCCTCCTGCCCATTCCCTGGAAAAGGTTCTGTTATACAGATGACACAAAGCTAACCTCTGAGTATTTTGCAATTTAGAAAATCATCATAGGCAGGTGGCAGTGGCCGTGGTGGAGGCAGGTGGCGGTGGTGGTGGTGGCTCACACCTTTAATCCCAGCACTTGGGAGGCAGAGGCAGGGGGATCTCAGAGATCAGCCTGGTCTATAGAGGCACTTCCACTTAGGTTACAACCCTACTGGAGCTGAGTTAATTGCAAGGGAAAAAAAAATCCAAAAGACACAGAACATGGGTGAAAAAGGACACTGCCCGGGGGCATAAGGTTATTGAGTGAAAACCCCAGGGCTAGGGGTGGGCCACCTCCTGTGAGTTGTTGGCCAGGGAACAAGGCCTGAGGCCTCACAAACCATAAAAGCTATTGCTCCTGCCGTTGGTTGTATGCCTGGGCTAGATGGTAAAGTCCTCCTGCTGAACACGCGGCATATATGTGCTTCGATTGTAAGACAAGGAAAGCTTAAGCTGGGACTGAAAGGGAAACTCCCACCCTGCTGGCTGGCTTTCATAGTGCCAGAAGGAGCCACATGTAGGCTGCCAGTGAAGAACTGCCACCAACATTCCTGCTTGGCTAGGGACCCTGCGTGCTGAAAATACTGACAGTATTTTATATATTGCTTGTGCAACAGTGGCTCGGCCGTCCTGAGCCTTCCAATTGGATTTAAGGCCTGCTCCAAAAGAGAGAGAGTTCACACCTGATACTGTAAGCCAGGACAACCCCCCGCCAAAAAAAAAAAAAAAAAACAAAAAACAAAAAACAAAACCTGTGGCTGAGGAGGTCATAGGTCCCAAGGGAGAAACAACTTGTATGGTTTTTCTAGATCAGTGATTCTCAACCTGTGGGTTGTAACCCCTTTTGGGGGTCACATATCAGGTATCCTGCACATCAGATATTTACATTACAGTTCATAAATCGCAAAATTACAGTTATGAAGTAGCAGAAAATTCTGTGGTTGGGGGCCACTACAACACGAGGGACCATATTACTGGGGCACACCATTAGGAAGCTTGAGAACCACTAGATAAATGGGATTCTAAATGCAAAGTGCATTCTAAATGTGTTTACATCCAGAGGTCACTGTCGTCCATCACCCTCAACTCACAATGACTGGTGAAGCTCCTGAAAACAAGTGACTGCTGCTCTGGCAGGGTGGCCCACTTCTTAGACACAGGTGGACATCTATATCTATAGTGACTGCCACCGAGGCTCAGGGACCATTGCCAAAGAAAGGGCAGAAAGAATGGAAGAGCAGGAGGAAGACATGGAGTACTGCGAAACAGTTTCCTCCAAGATTGAAGCATTCCATCCTGCACCAACGCTCCTTAAGCAGGCAGGTACAAAAAGAGCTTCAGGAAGTCCCTGAAACTGACCAGATTCACAGGGCCTCTTTCTGCCAGAGTAAGCAGTGAAAGCTGAGAGTCCCTCACTCCAGAACAGAGCAGTGGCAAAGAAGACTCTCAGTTAAACCAAGCTGCAAGGACGACCCTGAGGCCAGAGCAGCTGCCTGGAAAGTGTTTAGAGCAACTGAGGCAGCTGGAAAGGACACTCTCCAACCCGCTGAGCTGCCTGCAGGCTGTGCAGCCTGCTCCAGGTTCCCAGCTTTTGTGAGTTGTCATTTCTGCCCCTGTAAGTAACCCCTCACCCATATTCCTGTAAGTAACCCCAATAGAACTCATGGTTCACCAAGTTGGATTCTGGTGGTATCTGTATTTTGGTTTGTTTTGGCATATCTATGGGGAAGTGAGTAGACATGTATTTTTTCTACCCAGGGAGTTTCATGACACATTACTTGGCCTTTTCTGTTCTTCTGGGGTGTGGTGTCTGAGGGCAGGTATAGGCTATTGTCTTCATGTACCCCACACCAGGATGGGACCTGGGGCATCCAAGTAGCTGGATGCATTTTGCCCCAAATCTGCCAGGGCAAAATTCAGACCTCATCAACGTGGTTACTGGACACAAACCCACCCAATGCCCAGGCTTCAGTGATAAAACTAGCTAGAGGGTATTCTAAAGTCACTGCCATGGTTATAATACTGAGAAGCACAGTAAGAAAACAGTCAGGTGCTGACCACGCACCAACCCCACAGCATGTTGGGCCCACGAACCCAGTGCAGGCTACACACACATCAAGCCACCCAGATACTTTGTTGCAACAGATGTGTCCCCTGGTGCATCCTGGAAGCCACAAATGGAACTGTAGTGTCACATTAGCGCCTGGTTCTACACACTCACAGTCATTTTGTCTGCTGTTGCTGTTTGTCTTTTGAAACAGGGTCTCATGTAGCCCAGGCTAGCGTTGGACTTGCTATGAAACCAAGGATGATCTTGACCTTTGATCTTTGTGCTGCCACTTCTGCAATGCTCGGGTCACAGGCTTGTGCCATCAAGCCCAGTGAATGTGGTGCTGGATAGCCCAGCTAGGGTTTTGTGCATGCTGGGTAAGCGCTACTCACAGAAACTGAGCCCCCATCCTCAAATTTTGGGCATGACAGTGTGTGCCTGTGTTGTCCAGGGTTCAACCTTAAGAGTCATTAGGAGCGCCGGGCGGTGGTGGCGCACGCCTTTAATCCCAGCACTTGGGAGGCAGAGGCAGGCGGATCTTTGTGCGTTCGAGGCCAGCCTGGTCTACAAAGTGAGTCCAGGACAGCCAAGGATACACAGAGAAACCCTGTCTCGAAAAACCAAAAATAAATAAATAAATAAATAAATAAAAATAAAAATAAAAAAAAGAGTCATTAGGAGCTGTCCACCTTTGAGATAGGCCACCAGGGCTCTACCTGCTTCACCTTCAGTTCTGGGGGTACAAGCAAAAGCTACCAAATCTGCCTTTTTGTTTGTTTGTTTGTTTGTTTGTTTTTCGAGACAGGGTTTCTCTGTATAACAGCTCTGGCTGTCCTGGACTTGCTTTGTAGACCAGGCTGGCCTCGAACTCACAGAGATCTGCCTGCCTCTGCCTCCCAAGTGCTGGGATTAAAGGCGTGCGCCACCACCACCCGGCTGTTTTGTTTTTTTAACAGTGTCTCATTATACAGCTCTGGCTGAACTTGCTGTGTAGACCAGGCTGTCCCCAACTCACAAAGATCTGCCTGCCTCTGCCTCCTAAGACCTGGAATTAAAGTTACAAGCTACTGTTCCTGGCTTTACACACCTGGCTTGTTTATTAGGGTTCTGGGATTCAAACTCAGGTCTTCAGAGCAATCCAAACAACTGAGCTGTCTCCCCAGGCCCCACCTCAGTCATCCATCTCTGTAGATGGAACTCAGAGCCTCTACAGGCTGGGTAAGTCTCTCCCATTGAGCCACACTCCCAGCCATATATCTCAAGCCATCATTATCCAGACCCATCTGACAATTGTCACTTGCATAGACACCGTGTCCCACAACCACAGAATCATGACTCACTGCCTTACACAGACCCAGAGACTCACTCATAGTCACTGGGATCCACCCTCGCACCCCTGGGGCTTCTAGATCAAGCTGACCACACAAAGGCCCACCCAGTGGTATGATCTTCCCCCTCGCCCCCCACATTGGGGAGAGGAAAAGATTCCTATGCTTCTGTTCCCACCATAAATTGGGGGCCAGATGGGCACCCTCAGCTCCACCTCCCCAGGGGTCCTGGAGCAGATTTGAAGGGAGGAGCCCAAACACCCCCAGGCCAAGTTAGAGAGGGGGGTTTCCATGGTGATCCCTCCCAAAGGAACTGGGGCTCACATGGTCCCAGCTGCAGCTGCTGAGAAGGGAGGCCATGGGGGAGGGGCCTCTCATCCCACCCCCTCTTCAGTCCCTAATTAGATTCCAGATGGCAGATGGGCCCCACCCCCCTTTTCCAGGACAAAGACAGGGAGGGTGTCTGTCCATGGGGTCCTGGTGACTCTGTCCTATCTCCTGGACCTGGCAGGTTCCCTAAGTCTTCCAAAGACCATGTGACTTACTGTTGGTAGGATATTCTCCAGCCAGAGGGAATGAATGGTTCAGCAGGTAAAAGCACTTGGTGCCAAGGCTAGCCATCTGATTTTGATCCCTAAGACCCACACGGTGAAAAGGAGAAAACCAATTTGCACAAGTTTGCTCTAATCTGCACAGAGACAGTGGCACATGTGTGCCCATGCACGCGTGTGTGCACACACAAACAGAGAGAATGGTAAAACACAGTAGTCTGTCACACTCATGGGTGGAGAAACAAACTCAGAGACAGAAAGCCAGGTGGCTGAAGCTTCAGGAGCCGAAGAGGATGATGGCAGGGGACGGGGACAGCAGTAAGGGGCAGGTGTCCCAGAGGGTGGCGGCACTCACCTTGATGGTCTTTGTCTGCAGTTTGAGGCCGTTGAGTGTGTTGATGGCTTTGTCTGCATCGTTGGGGTCAGAGTAGTTCACGAACCCATAGCCCAGGCTCTGTCCTGTGGGAGGACCCGAAGAGTGACTTCCCTAGTCTGCTCAGTATCCCCAACAAACCCTGCCTGCCTTATTTATCCTTTCCATGATAATGTGTTCCCCAGAGAGCCACTTGGCTCCATTTATCCTGAGGTACCCCACCGAGGTCACACTTGTCTCCTCCCTGCTTGCCGCCCCAGGGACACACACACACACACCCACAGCCACAGCCGCACCTGTGATCTTATCCCGAACCAACTTGCAGGATTCGATGTCACCAATGCTGCCGAAGAGACTCTTGAACTCGTCCTGTGTCATGTTCTGGGGTAGGTAGTTGACGATGAGGTTGGTCTTGCTGTCATCAGTGGCTCCGTTTGTCCCAAGGAGTGGCCCGTTGGGCAGGGCCGGACCGGCCGGCCCCCCCCCCCACCTGAGACTCCATGGCCCCCAGTATCTGCTGGAAAAAACAGGTCGCACCCGCTCACCGCCCAGCCCTCAACATTGGGCTAGCAGAAAGATGGGTTTGGAGATGGATTAGACATGTCTAATATGGACTTAGTCGAAGGTGGGGATAATGGCTTCCATTGGATTTTGTTTGTTAGTTGGTCTCTTTGATCTGGAGTTCTTTTGGATCTGCAGCCCTGTCTGGGCTTGAACTCACAGAGATCCACTTGCCTTTGCTTCCTGAGCTCTAGGATTATAGGCATGCCACCATGCCGGGATATATTCGTTTTCTTCTTTTTAATTATTTATGAGGCTTTAGAGACAGCTCAGCAGGTAAAGGTGTTGTCATTGCAAGTCTAAAGACCTGAGTTCTGTCTCCAGAACCCTGTAAAGGGGGGAAGGTCTTACATCTCTGTAATCCCAGTACTCAGGAGGCCTGGACTACACAGTGAATCTTGGCATTTTTTTCTTTTCTCTTTTTTTCTTTTTTTGACAGGGTCTCATGTAACCCAGGATGATCTCAAAACTTGCTATGTAGCCAAGGTCAACTCTGAGCTCCTGATCTTCCTGCCTCTACAACCCAGGTGCTGCGATTATATGCCACCACACTCTAGACCCTGTCTTAAAACCTACACAAAATATGGTATACGGGCAGGGAATGTGACTCAGTGGTGGGGCACTTGCCTAAGATGGGTGAGGACCAGAGTCTGTTCCCTAGCCCACAAACAAACATGGTAAGCTATAGTCTGGCTAGGTGGAGTGTGTGTGCTGGGGTCCTAGTGTGGCTGGGTTGGGAAGACCTACAACCTTTAAGAAATGGGGTCTAGTGGGAAGTAATTAGGTCATTGGGAGGGAGTGTTTCCCTTGGGAGGGACTGATGTTCTCCAGGGAGCCTGGCCAGTTCTCTCAAGAGTAGGTTGTTCGGGACTGGAGAGTGAAGCTTAGGGGTTAAGACAGTTTGATTTCTTGCAGAGGACCAGAGCTGTCGGGCAGCTCAGAGCCATCTGTCACTCTAGCTTCAGGGGATCTGATAACCTCTTCTGGCCCCCAGAGTCACTGCACTCGTATGTGCATATACACACACACATTAATAAAATAAAATCTTAGAGAGAGTGGCAGAGAGACAGAGACCAGGGTGTTTTGTGGGAGAGAGTGTGGGGTGAAGGTGGAGCAGGAGTAGGTGTGTCTCACTGAGCCACACCCAAGTCCCTTTATGTCTTTGTGCAGAAAGATTGTTACATATGCCTGGTCTTTTTGAACACAGCAGTTTCTTCTCCTCCTTTGTTTTCTACCCCTCAAGTAGGGGGTCAGTGCATACTAGTAGGGGTGGCATGGTGACCCCCTGGAGGGGGAGAGAAGCCCTGCAGTTTCTCTTTCCGCTCCTCTGTCACACTGTGACCCAATCCAGGGATCTCCCTCCCAGAGGATGAACAGATGGGGTCGCCTGCTCCTGGACTTTCACCCTCCAAAGCCAAGCTAAGAAAATCTCTTTTGTAGCCTGACATGGTAGCATATGCCTGTAATTCTAGCACTGCGGAGGTCGAGGAAGGACCATGCAGCAGCTCTGAGGCCAGCCTAGGCTGTGAAGTGAGGCCCTAACAAAAACAAAACACCCCAAATCTTTTTTCTTTTGGAAATTTGAGTCTTCAAATTTTATTTATTTATTGTGTGTGTGCACTGCACTTGTGCGGTGACACACATCTGGAGGTCAGACGACAACTTGGGAGATCATCTGTTCTCTCTTTCCACCACTTGGGGACCAGGGGACCAAACTCAGGCCATCAGGTTTGGCAGCAAGCTCCTCTACCTGCTGAGGCAACTCAACGGTCCCTCTTTTCTTTCTTTCTTTCTCTCTCTCTTTCTTTCTTTTTTATTTCATGTGTATTGGTGTTTTGCCTTCATGTATGTCTGTGTGAGGATGTCAGATCATCTGAAAGTGGAGTTTCAGACAGCTGTGAACTGCCATGTGGTGCTGGGATTTGAACCTGGGTCCTCTGGAAGAACAGCCAGTGCTCTTAACCTCTGAGTCATCTTTCCAGCCCCCTCTTTTTCATAATAACCATTCAGTTTCCAGTATAAGAGAAAATACACAGTTTCTTCACACAAGCAAGTAGCCAGTCATGGTGGTGCACACCTTTAATCCCAGGCAGAGGCAGGCAGATCTCTGTGAGTTCAAGGCCAGCCTGGTCTACAAAGGGAGTCTAGGACAGTCAAAGATACACAGAGAAACCCTGTCTCGAAAAACCAAAAAAAAAAAAAAAGCAAATACCAAAAATCAACCTGGAGTTTTCAGAACAATAAAGGAACACTTCCACTTCTCTTCACAAAAGTAAAAGTGGGACACACTTTTAATCCCAGCACTTGGGAAGCTAGCCTGGTCTACACATCAACTTCCAGGTTAACCAGGGCTATACACTGAGATCCTGTTTCAAAGAGAGAGACAGAAGAAAAGGGAAACCAAAATCAAACAAAAACTAGAAATATAAATTTTAGGAGCTTTAAAGCTGCAACCATGCCCTTCTCTAATGTATTTTTCTTTTCTCACCAGAGGTAATTCCCATTTCAGGTGTGTTAGCTATTTTTGGTTTGCTTTTTGTTTCTTCTTTTTAAAAATTGTATTTATTTTTTTTTGTAAAACATAAAACATCTGCAAAAAATAAGTTTTATTTCTTAATTTTTAGACTATATTTGTCACTTTTTCGTGGAGATGGGGACCTCACTGCAAGGGTACTTACTTATTCCAGGTATTAAATGCTTAAAACAAAAGAGCTGTTTGGGATGTAGAGGTGCACACTTTTTGCTTGTTTGTTTGTTGTTTTTTTTTTTTTTTTTTGAGACGGGGTTTCTTTTTGTAGGCCTGGTTATCCTGGAACTCACTCTGTAGACCAGGCTGGCCTCGAACCACTGCCTGGCTTGGTGGTGCACGTCTTTAATTCCAGCACTGGGAAGGCAGAGGTTGGTGGATCTCTCTGAGTTCAATGCCATTCTGGATGCCAAGGGTATATAGTGAGACTCTGGCGCCAAAAGGAGAAACAGAGAAAGATGGACATGCTGTCATTTATATTTGTGTAATTGCAACATCTGGGACACTGAATCAGGAGGCCCCATGGATTCAAGGCTAATTTGAGCTACTCAGTCAGATCTTGTATCAAAAAGCCAAAAACAGGGAGCTGGAGTAATGGGTCAGTGGTTGAGAGTCCTGACTGCTCTGCAGGGACCCAGGTTCAATTCCCAGCTCCCACTCACAGCCATTTACAACTGCATTTCCAAGGAATCTGATATCCTTTTTCCCCCCCTATGGGCTCCTGCACATTTGGGTGTACATAAACTCACACAGGCACATGCATACACATAAGTACAAGATACATACTTTTTTTTAAAGCCCCAAACAAAGGGATAAATAGATAAATCTTCAAGCATTTCACAGCTCCATAATCAGCTTAGCTACAGATAGTCTTCCCCTAGGGCTGACGAGATGGTTCAGCAGACAGATGTGTCTGTCTGTCATCAGGCCTGAGAGCCTGAGTCCAGTCCCCCAGGACCCACATGGTGGAAAGAGAGAATCCATTCTTGAGTTTGTCTTATACCTCTTCCCACACTGTGACACACACATTCTCTCACATATAACAAATAAATACGAAACAATTTTAAAGTGGAGTTAAGAGACTTTTTTTTTTCTACATGAGCTTTACCTAGTTAAGATTATTTAGTATAAAGCTGGGCAGTAGTGTCACAGACTTTTAATCCCAGCACTCAAGAGGCTGAGGCAGGTGGATCTCTGTGAGTTCAAGGCCAGCCTGGTCTACAGAGTGAGTTTCCAGGACAGCCAGGGCTACTCAGAGAAACCCTGTCCTGAAAACAAAATAAAAAACCAACCAACCAGACAACAACAAAAAAGATTATTTAGTATGGAAGTTGGAGGTGGTGTGGTGGCACACACAAACCCAAAAGCACTTGAAGGGCAGAGGCCAAAAGTTCAGCATAAAAGAGAGTACAAGGCTAACCTGGGTTACATGAGATCCCCCCACCAAAAAAATCAACCAACCAAACAAAAACAAACAAGAAAATGGGCCAGCAGGATGGCTCTGTGGGTAAAGGCACTTGCCTCAAAACCCTGACAGCCTGCATTTGATCCCAAATCCCACAATGGAAGGAGAGAATCAAGTCCTGAAGTTATCCTGTGACAACATGCATGCCAGACCACTGCTCTGCACTATGATATTTCTCTAGCCATTCTACTTTCTTTTTGAGCCAAGGTTTCATAAAGCCCAAAGTAGCCCAGGATAATCTTGAACTCCTGAACCTCTGAGTGCTGGGATTTGGGGCAGACAGCACCACAGCACTCTAGGCGACTGTTCTACCAACTGAGCTGAGCTATGTCCCAACCCCTCCCCAGTTTTTGATGTGGGTCTTGTTAAACTGTCCAGATTGCCCTCAAACCTGCAATTTCCAAAACTCCCAAGTGGCTGGGATCATAACTGTGCTGTATAGTGCCTGTTCTTGTCAAGTGTTTAACGAATAACATTGAATTTTATTGAATTGTTTTCTTTATTGAAGTACCTTTTGGGCAGAAGGTGGCTTTTTGAGACAGGGTTTTGCTGTGTAGCTCTAGATGGCATGGAACTAACACATTTATTTTTATTCTGTTTAGATTTATTTTTATTCTTTTTAATTATGTGTTTGTGTGTGGGTATGTGAGTATAGCCGCCAGCAGCGGTCAGAGGCATCAAATCTGGAGCTGGAGTTAGAGGCAGGTGTGAGACTCGGGTCCCCTGCAAGAGCAGTAAGTGATTTTTAACTTCTGAGCTGTCTCTCAGGCACCTCACCTCTCTCTGTTCTCTCTGTCTCTGTCTGTCTCTCTTTTCCAAACAGGGTCTATGTATCCTTGACTAATAAACAGTTTGGGACTTTGTGTAGTGCAGGCTGGCCTTAAACTCACAGAGATTCATCTGCTTCTGCCTCACAAGCAGTGGGATTAAAGGTGTGTGACAGGCTGAGCATGGGAGCCTTTAGTCTCAGCACTCGGGAGGCAGAGGCAGGCAGATCCCTGGTTCAAAGTCAGCCTGGTCTACAGAGAGTCCCAGGACAGCCAGGGAAACTCAGAGAAATTCTGTCTTGAAAAACCAAAACCAGCAGGCATGGTAGTGCACACCTTTAATTCCAGCGCTTAGGACGCAGAGGCTGGCTGAACTCTGTGAGTTTGAGGCCAGCCTCATCTACAAGGCATGTCCAGGACATCCAGGACTACACAGAGAAACCCTGTCTCCAAAAACAAAACAAACAAAAGAGTGAAAGACAAAACCAAAACAAACAATAGATATGGGCCACCACACAAGATTTTTTTCTTGAGGAAGAATTTCAGATACCCTAGGCTAACCTGGAGCTCAGTGTATAGCTGATGACCTTGAACTCCTGATGCTGCTCCCTCCATCTCCCAAGTCCTGGGATAACAACTTCACTCGCCTTGAACTTGTGATCTTCCTGCTTCAGTCCCCTAGTGCTGTGAGGCTAAGCCTGGATCACCAGGCCTAACATACTAAAAGGATTTTTATATTTGACACACTAATGATACAGATTATGTAATTGATTTTCAAGCATCAAACCAAGCATTCTAGGAAAAGAAAGCTGGTCATGTACATTTTAAGACATTTATTTCTTTAAATTTTGGACTTAGGATGGTGTTTAACCCTAGCACTCTGGAGGCAGAGGCAGATGAATCTCTAAGTTCCAGACCAATCTGATCTACACATAGAGTTCCAAGGCAGCCAGGGTTAATAATAAGACCCTGTCTCCTCCGCCAGGCGGTGGTGGCGCACGCCTTTAATCCCAGCACTTGGGAGGCAGAGGCAGGTGGATCTTTGTGAGTTCGAGTCCAGCCTGGTCTATAAAGTGAGTCCAGGACAGCCAGGGCTACACAGAGAAACCTTGTCTCGAAAAACCAAAAAAAAAAAAAAAAAAATAAGACCCTGTCTCAAACATTCTTTTAACTATATTTTATTTATTTTTAATTTTTATTGTTTCATTTACTTATTTGTAATAAGAATATTTGTGTGAGTACATGCACATCCTAACTTAGGTGACAGTCAGAGGACAACTTGTTGGAATTGGTTCTCTCCTTCCACCATGTGGGTCCTCCTGGGGATTGAACTCAGGTCAGCAGGCTTGGCATGGAGCACCTGCTGGGCCATCTCTCCAGCCTGGCCATGCATATTGTAACTTTATTTGTTTGCGTTGTTTAATGTAGTTTGCTTGGAATTGAACCCAGAGCCTCACCGCCAGACAAGCTCCACCCCATCCAGACAGCACTTCTTGCATTTATATTCAGGGGTATAAGTCAGCTTGATACATAACAGGTGTGTCCAAACTTTTGACACTGGTACTCGATGCTACAGTTTATAAATTGTTTACAAGAGGTGCCCCCCAAAATCTCAAGGCCTCAAATGCAGGCCTTGTCCACTGAAGAGCAAGTTAGTATTGAGAAATGTCTATGAGAGATGACAAATGTGTCCAGAGATATTTATGAGAAATGACACTCACTAAGGTTGTATTGGCTTATATTGTATAAGGTTGTATTGACACTCCGTTGATGTCTTTGGATATGCCCCTTATATTCTTGAGGCTCTGTTTTACCTTGCAGCAAAATCAAACAGCTGGAAAGATGGCTCAGCAGTTAGAGTACTGGCTGCTCTTCCACAGGACCTGGGTTTGATTCCCAGCACCCACATGGTGTCTCACAACCATCTGTAACTCCAGTCCTGGCGATCCGACACCTTCAGGCATCCAGGCATTGCACTCCCATGACGAAAAAACACCCACACACATAAAAAGAGAAGAAGAAACCCAAAGCAGTTGGTGATGGTTCTAAGGAGTGGACTGTGTTACAGACCTGGGAAAACCAGGTCGCAGTGTGGCTGGAAGGAACGTTGGGATCTGTTGGTAGTGTCTGCCATGCTGGATGGTAACCAACACTGCCTCCAGCTCTTCCCTGCTGTGGTGGGAAGAGAGAGGCTGCAAGAAGGCTCAGCAGGCAAAGGAGCTTACAGCCAAGCCTGACAACCTGAGTTCAATCCCCAGGGCCCATAAGATAGGAGAGAACCGACTCCTGGAAGTTGTCCTCTGACCTCCACACTCATACCAAATAAGTTAAACAGATAAAGAAAAGAAAAGGAGAGTGTAGTGAGCAGAGTAAAAATGCCTTTTAGACATGTGAAAATACCTTCATCAGGAACCCCACCACACCCAAGGCTGTATCTGATAACCAGAACCCGGTGACATCACCACTCAAGATAACTAAGCAGGCTAGAACCCCATGATGCCTGCTGGACAGTATATCAGCAGAGACAAAGAGCAACGCTCTGCTCTGCATATCTGGAGAGACATCACTTTGATCTGCCCTGTGACTGCAGAGTCTCCCCTAGGATCCCGACCCTGAGATCAGAGACTTCCGTTAAGAGACTGGACCTGACTTTCAGCTAAGATACATCACACAGGTGAGCAGCCTTGGGAAGACAGGCTTAGGATGATGGTTAGGAATTTAGAGTGTGAATCTGTGTGAGGACCCTCAGCATAATATAATACAACTTTTGCTACTCTAACTGCACATATCCACCTTGCTCTCAGCACACAGAAAGAGTATGGGTTTGAAAATCACCACAGCTTGACTGGGGATGATACAGTTCCAAGTACAGTGCTTAACCCAGCATGTGAGGCTGGTGGTTTCAGTCCCTAGCACTGGAAAAAAGAGAAGGGTGGTTTCTGTGAAAATGCCCTGGTGTGCTGGCTTATGCCTGCAGCTCCTGCAGCCTTGTACTGTAGGAAGATCACTACTATAGCGCAAGGCCAGCCTGGGTTACAGTGAGCTGTGCAGCAAAAGCTACAGACACTAGAGGGTGGTGGCACATGCCTGTTCTCACAGCACTAGGGAGACTGAAGCAGGAGGATCAGAAGTTCAAGGTCATTTTCAGCAGCATATACCAGTTCAAGGCCAGCCTGTGTTACAAGAGAGCCTGTCTCAATTCCCCTCACAGTAAATAAATAAACATAGAACTGAAATGGATTTGCCAAGCTATGTATAGTAATCCTAGCACTTGAGGAGCTGAGGCAGGAGTATGGAAAGTCTGAGGTCAGCCTGGGCTACATAGTGACTTAAAGCCAGGATGGTAGATATATCGAGGCCCTACCACATACAAAAAAAAAAAAAAATTATGCTGGGCATGGTGCTACCCATCTCTAACCCCAGAACTAGGCAGGCAGAAACAGGTGAGTCTTTGTGAGTTTGAGGCCAGCCTGACCTACATGCCAAATTCCAGGCAATACTACAGAATGAAACCTTCTCTCCAAAAACAAAGCCCATATCATACAGCATAAAAATGGTGGCTGAAGCCGGGCGGTGGTGGTGCACGCCTTTAATCCCAGCACTTGGGAGGCAGCGGCAGGCGGATCTTTGCGAGTTCGAGGCCAGCCTGGTCTACAAAGTGAGTCCAGGACAGTCAGAGCTGTTAAACAGAGAAACCCTGTCTCGAAAAACCAAAAAAAAAAAAAAAAAAAAATGGTGGCTGAAGGGATGGAGAGGTGGTTCAGCAGTTAATAGAACCTGGTTCGGTTCCACAAGACAGCTCACAACTGTATCTCCAGTTTCAGTGTACCCACTCCCTTCTTCTGGCCTCTGTACTACCACCAGGCACATACGTGTACACAAACATGCATACAGTTAAGATACACACACAGAAAATGTAAACAAATCTTAAAGCACCAAGTGTTTGATGAGGGGTAGTGAAGTGGCCCAGAGGGTGAAGGCATTCGTGCAAGTCTTAGGGCCAGAGTTTAACGCAGGCATTCGTGTAAAGGCGGATGGAGAAAACAGACTCCACAAAGTTGTCCTCTGACCTTCACATGTCTGCTGCAGTGTGCGCATGCCGATCACATTCACACACACACTAATAAAATACTTTTCTAAACGTGGCAGGTGAGGGAGTTGCTGATGCCTGCCAACCATACACAGCTGGTAGTAGCTCACGCTGCCCAGCTGTGCGTTCTCAGAAACGCTACCTAGAGTTCCTAGGACTCTGGTCCACCCTGCTGAAATCCAGATTACGGGTGCAGCAGCCTGAGGGAGAATCTGAAGCCCCACATTAGGGCAGCTGGAAAGCACTCTGAGACAGACCAGTTAGCAGTGTCCTCTGTGGGCTTAGTTGTGGGAAGTGGAAGGTAGGTCTCTAAGGTTCAGAGCCCCTCCCTCCATCTCACCGAGCACTGTCTCCACATACAACTTGGAAGAGCTGGTTTTCTCCTTTAGCCTTGGGGGTACCAGGTATTGAGTTCAGGTTGTCAGACTTGGTGGCAAATACCTTTGCTTGCTGAGCCTCCTACCTCCACGCTCCACAAGCCGGAATTTATAGGCATGTATGAGCATGCCCAGTTTGAGTGGGGCTGAGAATCCATTCCAGGCTTTGTGGTATGCCAACCCTGCCCTTGGGGTAGCTCCTGAATTCTTGGCTTAAAAAGTGTTCTCTCAACCTCCTATGTAGCTGTGGTGACAGTTGTGCACCATCAGGCCCAGCTGCCTTTCTGTCTTCTAGAAAGGTTGACACAGGCTGGATGTAGTTCAGTGGCACAGTGCTTGCCTCACATGTGCAAGATCCTGGACATCTGAGTACAGTAGAGTGAGGGAAAGGATGTCACAGAGGGTCAACTCTGACCTCCAGTCAGCTGAGAGTGGCTGCCTACAGTGGTCTGCTCAGAGTCCTCCAAAGCCCACATCCAGTCTCCAAAGGAACATGCCCTGCATTGATTAAATCCTGTGTTTATTAGTAATGTCTGCCATGGGCACAGCCATCAGACAGTGAACACTGCAAGGTCAACGTTCAGGTTCCCTGACACTAATACTATATTGATAGCATAGCTGTGTTTTGAGAGCCTGCTATCCTGTTCTTGTTTGTTTGATTGTTTTGTCTTTTTAGTACTAGGAATGGAACTCAGGGCCTCATTCATACTAGACAGGCACTCTACCACTACTGAGCCCTATCCCCAGTTTTTTTTTTTTTATGAGAAACTTCCAGAAATCCTCCCAACGTTGAACAGTATGATGGTCTTTTTCTCCACTGAACACACAGGGATCATAGCAGAACAGATACTAAAACCTGAGGCTCATCAGATAAAGATGCTTGCCACAACTTTAGTATGTATAAAACCCTGGGTTCTTGCCCCAGCACTACCAAAACACAAACAAATGAACAAAAACCACCACAACCCCCCCCCCCCCAAAAAAAACCAAAATAGCAAACCAGGACTGGCATGGTAGCCCATGTCCGTAATTCCCAGGACCTTGAAACCTGATGCAGAATCATACCTGTCTTAAAAGCAAAACTGAATAAAAAGACAACCAAACATCCAAAAGAACAAGCAATGCTTGCATGCCTACAGTTTACTGTGCTCCGAGGATTGCTTTTTGGAGGAGGAGTACTGGGGATGGAACATAAGACATTGCACATGCTAGGCACTCACTCTGTGTCTTCAGTCTTACATCCCATCCTAGTTTTTGGAGCTCCACTGTGTGTCAGGCACTGAGCACATGGAGTTTGGATTTTTGTTTTCTTTTGTTTTGAGGCAGGGTCTCATTATGTAGCCCTGGCTGTCCTGGAACTCAGTATATGGACCAGGCTGGTCTAGAACTAACAGAGATCCACCTGCCACTGCTTCCCAAGTGCTGGCATTAAAAGGCCCGTGCCACCACGCCCAGCTACACATTTTTTAGACTTCCAGTACTATACAGAAAAGTGAAGACCATTTGCTCCATTTCTTAGTAAGGGACTTAGCGTTTGCTATGGAGCCCAGACGGGCCTGTGTGTGTGCATGTGTGTGCTCCTACACCTGTGTGAACGCCAAAGAACAACTTTTGGGTGTTGGTTCTTTCCTTCCACCATGTGTGTTCCAGGGATGGAACTCAGGTTGGCCCAGTTGATGGCACCTGCTGAGCCATGTTGCCAGGGGTTCAGGCCAGCATTTGACTCCTGACTTAATGACCCCAGAGTCTACAGAGTTACCTACCAGCCATCTTTCCACGCTGCTAGGTGTGCTACTTCTGCGGGGTTTGCTGCTGGCCTACTCATTTCAGCAGGTCTCCCTCCTCTCCGTGCTGGAGCTTAGCTGGGCAGAGCCTGGCGTTCATTTCACAGCTGAACCTACTAAGCCGCCTAAGCCAGTAATAGGGATCAGATTGGCAGAAGTCACAGCGGCCTGCCCTGGCCCACGGTTAACTGTGTGGCCTGGGATGGTGTCACCAGCATCACAAGGACTTTGAAGACTGGTCCAGGATGGAACAGAGGGAAGTCAGAAAGAGCAGACAGGAGAGGCAGGGCTGACTGAGCGGGACCTTCCCTCCCTCTTCCTGGCTCCTCCTGTGGGTCTGTTTCTCACTCTTGGCTTCTCCTTCGCCCCTCACTCTTTCTCTTCCCGATGTGCCACCCCCCAAGGCTCCCTCTTTGTAAATGCCCCCACTCCGGAATCACACACGGCCGAGCTAAAGATTTGCCAAAAATACACCTAAAGCTACTTGCTCCTCAGACCCCCTTGGCCTCCAGCTGGGCCTCTGGGCTCCAGTCACGGTGACAGATGCCTGGATACTGGTGACAATAGGGCATTGAGTGGCTATCTTTGCACAGCGAGCCAGGGCCACCACGTGGTGCAGACTGAGCCTCCTATTTCTGAGTCCCTTTCCTTCTACAAGGGGCCCTCACTGCCTCCATCCGTCCCCTCACTTCCTTCTGGTCTATCCTCATGGTCTCTCTAGTGTCCCCACCACCACCAATGAGACTTCCAGGCCTCCAAGGGGCTCCAGGTCTGGCTGTAACCTCTGACCACACCCTCTTCTCTTTTGCTCATTTTTTTCAAGAACAACAACAGACCAGGGGAAGTCTAGGGTGTGTTATATTGTTATAGGGGTTCTGAGAGTCCCCGGGAGGCTACACTCCTGTTCTCGGACCTGGAGGAACACCCTGAGGCCCAGAGATGGTAAGGAGCCAGCCTGAGGTCACACAGCAAGATGGACCCTTAGGAAGGCAAGGGAAGGAGGTGGTTCTTTCTTAGAGCCAGGTGGGCTGGTCCCGGGGCCCCCGAGAGAGGAGACCCAAGAGGGACTACTGAGCTTCCCGACCCCTCTGTGCTAGCCACGCCTCGAAAAAAGAGGCCGCTAACAACACTTGGCGTACAGAGACACACAGGAAGAGATCTCCGAAGAGCAGAAAAGGTAGGCTGGGCGCGGGGATCAGACAAAGGACGCGCGACAGCGCGGGGAGCTAGTCGCTCAGGGAGGCGGGGGTGGAGCCAGGGTGCGGTGAGCACTGGCCAGCCCCGCCCCGGGACACGCCCGGATTGCCGGGTGGAGGTCCGAGGGCTCGCTCGAGGCCAGGTCCTGGGGGCCTCGGGGCGGGGCCTGGATGGGCGTGGCACGACAGGGCGTGGCACGCCGGGCGGGGCCGTGAGTTCGGGAGCTGACCAGCTCCGAGATTGCTGAAAGCGACCGTGAGCCGGCCGGGCGGCGCGAGTTGCGGGCGCGTTCAAGGTCACCCCACTGCCCGGAGTTCTGGCCCGGGGAGGGCGCGTGCAGCAGGCCCTATGGGGTGCTTCTGCAGCCCCGGACCCCCTCACTGGGAGGCAGCGGCCGAGGAATGGGAAGCCCCCCCCCCCCCCCCCCCCCCCGGCAGCCCTAAGGCCCTGCGCGAGGCTACGGCCTGGCGGAAAGACAAAGGGACCACGGCGACAGCCGCGCGGCCTCTCGGGGCGCCCCCTCCTCTTCCCCTCCCCGCTTGCCGCAAGGTCGACAGGGCTCGAGGGCGAAGATGCCCGCCTCTCGGGCGCGGCCGGGGCCTGGGGCCGGGCGATCCGACGCCACTCTGCCTCTCCATCTCCCTTACCCCCCAAAAAGCTCTCAGAGAATGCCGTGCGGCCTCTTCCCGGACCAACAGCAAGCGATCGCGGCCCGGGTCCTCCTGAGCGGCCTGCGGGTCTGGGCCTGGGATGCTGGGAGCATCCTCCGCCGCCGCGGCCCCTCCCCCACAGCTTCCCAGAGAGGGGCCACCCCAACCCCCTGTTGGCCGAGGGCACCCGGCACACAGCCCGGCTCTGCAAAGCCTCTCAGACCAGGCTCCACTCCCCAGAACTCCGGATGCGGCTCTACCCACTCTGAGGCCTGAAGCGCGGTCCTACCCCCCCCCGCGGGCCCCGCGAGGGCCCGGCCCCCCCCCCCCCCCCCCGCCGCCGCTGCGCGTCTCCGTGGAGCCAGCCCCAGCCCCTCCCTCTGGTGTTCGTCTCTCGGCGACAAGGGAGTACCTACAGTGACCATTCTTGTGTGCCCGGCGGGCGCGGTCCGTATCGAGGGCGGCTCCGGGTGTCGTGCACTCCTAGGGGGGCGCCTGGTGCTCACGCCGGGGTCCCGCCCGGGAGTCTGCGACTGTGGGCGCTGCAGAGGCGGGGATGGAGGCGGCGGCGCCCTCGAAGGCTGGGAACTGACCCGGGCCTGGGGATGCGCGCGCCGACGGCCGGGCCCCCGGCGGCAGGTGGATGGAGGGAGCGGGCGCGCGGCGGAGGACGCGCGGTGCGCGGCCCCGCGGGGCCGGAGAGGTCGCCTCGCGACTGAGATCTCGACAGCTGTGCCTTCTGTGGCGGGCCCTCGGTCCGGCCTGTCCGGTGCCGGGTGCCGGCTCCTCTCCTCTAGTCCGCCCTCCTCCCCTCCCTCCGGCCCGCGCTGCGCGCTCCGCGCTCTAGGTCGCACCGCCGCCGCCCCCAGCCCTTTATAGCGGCAGCTGCCAGCGCCGGCGTCGCTCATTGGCTGGGACAGCGGGTCCCCGCCTCCTCCTCCCGGCTCCCGACGGCGCGGCGGGTGGAAGCGAGTGCGCGCTGGCCTCGACTCTGCTTGCCGAGAACAAATAGGCTGAGGCCTCAGACTTTGGCTCTCTAGCGCCTGCGGACCCTGAATCTTGTCTTGGCACCCTTCTTGAGTACTCTTTTAGCTTTGCAGACAAACTGGGTTCCATTCTGCTGCTTAGCACCTAATTCTGAAGAGGTCAAGACAGCTTTCCGTGGCCCAAACACAGCCAGGGTGCTGGGAAGGGACAAAGACCCAGACCCGTGCTCCTAGATCCGAGGTGAATAGATTTTGACTTCTGGTGATATTAGAAATAATACCAGGTGTGGTGAGCCAGGATGATCGTTGGTAGTTTGAATCTAGCAGAGGCTACCCAGGATTCTAAGCTGACCTGGGCTACATAGCAAGCATCAGCCTGTCCTTTCAAAATAGTAAAGAAAAAAGAACAAAAAGAAAGAAAGAAAAGGTGGGCACAATGGCACATGTTTGAAAGTCCATCTTTGGGAGATAGAGAATCGGGGGATCAAGACTTCAAAGCCAGTCTGGGCTACATGAGACCCTTTCTCAAAAATAAAATAAAACAAAACAAAAGGCTGCAGGAAAATGGAGATATAGCTCATCAAGGAAAGATCCTTGATATGCAAGCCTGAAAATCTGAGGTTTTTGTTTTGTTTTTTGGGAGAGAGTTTCTCTGTGTAGCCCTAGCTGTCCTCTCTTGATAGACCAGGGTGGCCGCCAGCTCAGATATCCATCTGCCTATCCAAAGTACTGGGATGAAAGACATATGCCACCATGCTGGGTGGAAATCTGAGTTTTATCCCTTGAACCCATGTAAAGGTGGAAGGAGAGAACCAACTCCAGTCAGGTGTAGTGGCACACACCTTTAGTCTCAGCACTCGGAAAGCAGAGGCAGGCGAATCTCTATGAATTGAAGGCTAGCCTGGTCTACAAAGAGAGTCCAGGACAGCCAGTGCTCTGTTACACAGAGAAACCCTCTCTTGAAAAGCCAAATAAAGAAATAAAAATAAATAAAAGCAAGCTCTCTGGCGGATCACCATCATGGACACAAGCCAGGTGTGGCCCATCAAGCTGGCTAGGGTCATTAAAGTGCTGGGCAGGACACAGGGACAGTACACACAGGTGCGTGTGAAGTTTATGGATGACATAATCTGCTCTATCATCAGAAACATCAAAGAGGGTGATGTTCGAGAGGGTGATGTGCTCACCCTATTGGAGTTAGAGAGTCAGTGGTTGCCCTGGTCTTGCTGCTGAGTTCTGGATATCTACCACTTAACCCATGTGATGACCTGAAACTATTAAATAAAGCTTTTTTTTTTTTTTAAAAGAAAAGCCAAAAAGAAAAAAGAAGTCATCATCAGCTACACTGTGATCCAGGCCAGCCTGAGTTACATAGAGACCTATCTATGGTCTCTCAGGCTGTATGATCCAATGGGAATCAATCATAAAGAACCATTAGCACAAACCTTGTCTCAAAACGAACAACAAAAGCAGAATGAAAGTAAAAGTGGAAGTGAGGAAGTGATTAAGCAGTTAGGGTGGTCTCACTTTATCATCCATGTGCCAAGTACTCTGGAGTTCAGGACGTGGGCACTGGCACCGTCCCTGGCAGGGGGACAACCACACTGCTCTGAAGCTGGTGAAGAGTTCCTTCTGATCCAGCCCCACTGGAGTCCTACAGCTTGAGAGAACATAGATAGGTCTCCAAACATGAGTAAGCAGGGCTTGACCGTCCTACTGACTAATGCCTTGACTTTCTGGGCGTGCGACTGATTGTCCTGTAAGCACGCCCCTTTTAAAGGAGGGTGGAACGGGACCGCCTTTAATGTTTAGTGCATTTCTTGGGGCAAGAAGGGGGCACGCAAGACTTCAGCACCACAGACAGCGCACTGACAAGGTGGAAAAGCGGTGCTGGCAGCAGCCACATCATCTGACACCTGAGGGTCACAGTACTAGTATCTTTTTTTTTTTTAACATCGTATGTGTCATGGTGCATGTGTGTAGGTCAGAGGACAATTTTCAGGATTCAGGTGTCTTCCTCCACCTTAAAGGTCCCAAGTATTGAACTCAGGTCGCCAATGTTGGGGTGGCAGATTCCTTTACCCCTGAGCTACCTCAGTGACCCTGCTCTTATTCTTGTACGCCCCTTCAGGTTCCGGCTTGTCAAGAGTGCGAATCAGACTGATTTAACCAATTGGAAATGACTCTCACAAGACCCAACTGCAAGAAGCCCTGGAGGTTGAGCCAACGAGAGAGCAGGCATACACGGAGGGTGTTGCCATGCTAGAGAGGGCGGGCAAATCACAGTGACCCACACAGTAGGGGCGGTGGCAGGGCAGGTTCCTTGGGGTTCATGGGGAAGCTCAGCTGCTAATCAGGACCTCCCCCAAACGATATCTCACCCCATCTCGCCCTGCCCTTGCGTTCCAAACGATATCTCACCCCATCTCGCCCTGCCCTTGCGTTCCCCTCGGCTGAGAATCAGTGTCTGCAGCCAGGCTACTTACTCCTGGGGCAAAGGCCCCACTGCGGTTCCCATGGAAACTGCCTGCTCCTATTGCGCGAGTAAGAGAAGGGGCTCTTCGAGTGCTTAGACCAGCCCCGTAATTCTGCACCAGGCTGATGTAGCCCGGAGTCCCAAATGGGAATTGAGTCTTGTTGCCACCCCATTGGGACCAATCTGCGCGTGACGCCGCAGGGCTCCCAGGGGCACGTGCCAGAACTCGGGACTGTGCTCCCTGTCATATGGCAGAGACTACCCCAAAACACAAACGGCTCGTGCACCACCTAGTGGTGGCATCTCCTTCTCCAGGAGTCTCCCTGAACGCTGGGTCCAGGGCAGCCGTTATCCCGTGGCATCCTGTTGGAGGAATACACGGAGCCATTCTCCCATACGGGGATGGGGTTTCCTTGTCATTCTGGCTCAAGAGCAAAGGCCACCTCCATTGAGAAGCCCTCTCCCTAACACAACCCATCACTCTATTCTCTGCCCAGTGCAGGTGTCTCATTTGGGGGTTTCCAAACGTTTGTTCAACAGCTTAGCTCCTCTCGA
Organism: Lophiomys imhausi; assembly: GCA_907164525.1. Lineage (NCBI taxonomy): Eukaryota > Metazoa > Chordata > Mammalia > Rodentia > Muridae > Lophiomys > Lophiomys imhausi. The sequence goes on from CAJQZJ010034167.1 coordinate 4,855,761, forward strand.
AGTCTTCTGGGCCAGGAACGAATATTCTGAGATATGGGAGGTGCAAGCCTCGGAATTTTGGTCCCCCACCCCAACTCTGTGTGCTATCCAAGGGCAGCCACCCCCACCTTAGCTTTGGTCAGGAAAGGAGCAGGTTAATTGGTCATAAATGGGTGCCCAGACCCCACAATTATCCAGGCCTACAGGAAAGGCATCTCCTTTTCCACTTTAATTCCATTCTGCACTCTTGACACAGTTCAGCAGTGCCGTCCCAGGTGCCAGCTCCATGGGTGGGATGTGATGGGACAGGGTGGGGCACCTGCCCAGGGAAGAGTGGGGAACGCCTCCTTCCGGCCTGCGGTTGGGGCAGCCCCTGTGGCTGTCTGGAGCTCTGACGGGTCTGGACATAACATCCAAGAGAACAAATAGGTCAGGTGGGTTTGTGATCCGGGTGGCTTTTGAGCGTGTGAAACTTGACGCTGTCCAGTTTCTCGAAGCGCTTCCCACAGCGCTCGCATGTGAAGTTGTACTGCACCTCAGCCGTGTGCTTTTTCATGTGCCAGTTGAGAGACGCTCGCTGCCGGCACTGGTACCCGCAAATCTCGCACCTGAGTGGAGGGAGAGGGGCCCAGGGGCAGGTCACCGCAGGCTGAGACTCTGCCTGAACCCGCAGGCAGGTTCCCTCCCTCCCTCCCGAGCGCCCGACACTCACTGCAGGGGCGTCTCCCCGGTGTGTGTGCGCCTGTGCACCTCCAGATGGTTCTTCCTCTTGAAAGACTTGCCGCAGGTCTCACAGGTGAACTCTCGGACGCCTGCAGGTGGCAGCGGCCTCAAGACGCCGCCCAGTAAAGGTGGCTAAGAGCAGTAAGCTACCCCCACCCCACAACCCTGAGAGCTGGAGTGACAACAAGCAAGAGGGTGCGGTTCCTGACACAAGGTGTCAACTGCCAAGCTAAGCTGAGCTCACATGTGACCATGCAGGGACAATTGCACAGAAAACCAGTACTCAGTACAGGTTTGATGTGGGATTCCCAGCACAGCCCAGGTCTCCTGAGCACTGGGATTTCCACATGTGCCCTGCACCTGGCCTATGCGTCCATCGGGCAGGGCCTGACCTGAGTGGATGATCATGTGGCGCTGCAGGTGGTTGGATAAATAGAACTTCTTGCCACAGCCAGGGTGAGGGCATACTTTGGTCTTCCCTTTTCGGTGCACGAGGTTGACATGGTTCTAGGGATGAGAGGGGCAGAAGTGGGTACCATGGGCCCACCAGGGGAGGCTCCTAAAGTGGGGAGACATAGAGGTAGCCAGGACATAAGCCATAGTCAGCCTAGACTGGAAAGTGGAAGAGGCATCCTGGTGTCCCCCTTGGACAGGAGCACTGGGGTCCTGGCACCAGGTAGGCTCCAGCTGCAAGTCCAATGTACACATGAGGAAACCAAAGCTCCAGGGCACAATGGCTGGCTGATGCCCCCAGGTGCTGTACTGCCCCTGGGGGGCCTGATTAATTTTGTTTCTTGTTCTTTCATTCTTTGACCCACGAGAACAGCCTAGGTGCTCAATACATGTTCAGCAAATTCAAGGGTCTACTGGTGCTGCCTTCTGTGTGGAGGGATGAGAAAACCCCACTCTGCCCTGGGGCAGATCATCCACACTATAGAAGGCAGACTATGGGAAAAGAGTTCTTATTGTATAAAGATCTGGTGCTCCCACTCATGGCTTGTCCCTGGGACTGGGGTGGTCTAGGAAGTGCTGATCAGATAAGGTGGCTATGCCTGGTGTCTGGAGAGACAGAGGGCTGAGGAATCCAGAAGTCCAGCAGGCCCTGCACCACTGATACCTAGCAGAGCCCTCCATGGGCGGCGAGGCCTCACCTGGAAACTGCTGAGAGCCACATACACCTGGCTGCAGCCCTCGTAGGGGCAGTGGAACATCTCCAGCAGTCCATCAGCGTCCATCACCGGTGACCGCTTGCTCCGCCGTCTCCTGGAGAGAAGGGGCCTATGGCATCAGGGCACCAGTTCCCAGTTGGGTGTAGGCCTGGACCCACCCATCCATCCTAGCACCCACTTCTCAGGCTCCTTGGGAATCTCATAGATGATGGCTGACATGTCACCGCCATCCAATTCCTCTCCATCCACATCTGCTTCTGCCTCTGTATTCTCGGGCATGGTGGCTGTCAGCTCTGGGGCCACTGAATCCTCTTTCTCCTCTTTGAGCATATACAGGTCCTCCTTCTCTATGGGGCGACATAGGGCGGTGTCTGTGGGGATAAGTCTGTCAAGGAGCTCACTTGGAGGGCCACGCCTTCCCCTCTGCCACCCCTCCCATCCCGTCAGAGGCCACAGCGGCACCCCCAGACCTTTCTTGGTCTCAGTGCTGGCTACAGAGGTGGTGTCCATGGTGTTGTGCTGGGTGCCCTCGGGCTCCGTCTGTGTGTAGGCTGCTACACCCTCCATCATGGCACAGGGTACCTCCTCACCTAGGCCGCTGCTGGGCGTTCCACTGCCAGCAGCCACATTGAGGTGGATGCCCTCGGCTGTGAGGGCATCATAGCCAGGGCCAGCAATGATGATCACCTGGGAGCCAGGCACCATACCTGACAATGGGCAGCTGGCCACCACCTCACCCAGTGCCTCCTGAGGCATATTCTCAAAGAGGGTGCTGGAGCCAGTACCCACTTGCATGGGCACTGACACACACACCACTGTCTCTAGGGCCTCAGGCCCACTGCCTGCAGGGTTTTGGCACAGAGGGGTGCCCTGCTCAGCCAGGCTCTCCACATGGTGGACATCAAAGGGGATATGAACCCCTTCCTGAGTGATCAGCCCACTGCTGCCTGTGGGACTGGTGGGGGTAACAGCTGCTGCAGCAGCTGAGGCTTTGGCTGGCTGCGCCTCAGGAGGTTCCTCCGAGTCAGAGCTGGAGCTAGAGCCGGGTGAGTCAGAACTGCCAGCTACCAGGCCATTGCCCACTGCAGAGAGAAGAAAGGAGACAGTCACCAGCTGGGGCAGTGGCTCAGCCTGAAGTGTTTGCTTTATAAGTACAAGGACCTGAGTTCCATCCCCAGAACCCATGTGAAAATTCCATGCATGGGGCAGAAGAGATGGCTCAGTGGTTATGAGTACTTACTACTCTTTGAGAGGACCAGGATTCAGTTCCCAGCACCCATATGGTGGCTCAAATCCAGTCTGTAACTCCAGTTGAAGGGGATCTGACCCCCTCTTCTGGCCTCCATGAGTACTGTACACATGTGGTGTATTTACATAAAATAAAAATAAATCTTTAAATTTCTGTGTGTTGACTGGTGAGATGGCTTCGTGGTTAAAGGCACTTGCCATGCGAGCCTGCTACCTGAGTTTGGTTCCTGGAACCCACATGTGGTGATCTGAATGGTAAATATTCCCATAGGCTCAGGCATCACTTGTCCCCAGTTGGCATCACTGTTTGGGGAAGTTCAAGTTGTGCAGCCTTGTTGAAGGAAGTGAATCACTAGGGGCAGGATTTGAGGTTACACAGCCTCATTTGTTTTCAGTTTGCTCTCTGCTTGTGTTTGTAGTTGGAGATAAAAGCACTTAGCTTCATGCTCTGGCTTCCATGCCTGCTGCTTGACACCATACTTTCCCACCAGATGGACTCTTACCCCTTTGGAACTATAAGTCAGAACAAACTCTTTCTTCCATGAGTCTCTTTTGGTCATAGTGTTTTATCTCAGCAACAGAAACGTGACTAATAAGCAGGCGGTGGTAGCCTTTAATTCCAGCACTCAGGAGGCAGAGGCAGGCGGATCTCTGTGAGTTTGAGGCCAGCCTGGTCTACAGAGTGAGTTACAGGACAGCCAGGGCTACACAGAGAAGGAGAAACTCTATCTCAAACAACAATAACAACAACAAAAACTAATATACTACACAGGTGGAGAGAATCAACTGCACAAAGCTGTCTTCTGGCTTCCACATGTGGTCTGTGGCATTCAAGGCCTCATAAGCCCCCACACACAACATGCTACATACACATACTACATATTCATACTAATAACATGTAAAATAAAATTAAAATGTCAGGTCAGGCTTAGGGGTACACATGTGTGAGTCCCCACCCCCTCACTGGTGAGGCAGAGACAGGAAGCTCCCTGTGTTCACTGAGAAGACAGGCTAGCCTACTTGGTGAGCTTCAGGCCAGTGAGGAAGCCTGTCTCAAAGGAGGTAAATGACATTTTTGAGGATGACACCTCAAAAGGTCATTCATGGGCCTCCACCTGGACTCATGTGAAAACATACACACATGGGGGTGTGGGTGGATGCTGGGGCTGGAATTTATGTGTCACCAGGAACAAGGTGCTGTGACTTTCGGGCCAAAGCCAGTGGTCCCTTCTAGGTCCCGCCTGACTTAGCTGGCTGTACTCAATCACTAGAGTCTCTCTTTACTAGACCCTCACATTGCTCCTCCCTGGCCTCCCTCGCTTGTTTTCTTGCTGTTTTGAGGTAGGGTCTCACTATGTATCCCTTGCTGGCCCAAAATTCGTATGTAGACCAGGCTGGCCTCAAACTCACAAAGACCCACCTGCTTCTGCCTCCCAAGTGTGGGCATCAAAAGCACTCACCACTATGCCCAAAAGCAGCGCTCTGTGACTCCCCACACTAGTTAGATTCGTGTCAAATGGAGTCATTTCAATTAACTCTATAGGATTCAGAAACAATCTACCTGGAGTAAACTTCTAGGGCTCTGTCACAAGACTCTCCACTTCTGATGCCCATGGAAAGTCCTGGGCCATTCTGTGTGTCTGTCTGTCTATCTAGGGATCAGTTGGGAATCCCCATGCTGCTGCTCTTAGGAGCCATAATTTGCTGAGATGACTCATGGGACTCTAGAAAGCTTTCTCTACAGTCTGCTTCTGCTCACAGTTTTGTTGTGAGGTACAACTCATCAGTGGTCAGAAGGGCAACGCTGGAGTCACGTGCCTACTTCCTGATGACAGATCCAGCTCCCGCACCTCCCCAGGAGTGCCTCTGTCTCAGCATCATCAAGTGCCCGCCTGGCACCTCCCCAGGAGCACCTCTGTCTCAGCAGCACCAAGTGCCTGCCTGGCACCTCCCCAGGAGCGCCTCTGTCTCAGCAGCACCAAGTGC
>CAJQZJ010034167.1:4862809-4889432 GCA_907164525.1 Lophiomys imhausi
CACACACACACACACACACACACACACACACACACACACACACACACCCTTCATAGAACCTATATATACTTTTCCATTTGCCTTAAATAATTTATAATACCTGGTACAATGCAAACTACTCTTTCAATACTGTTTTGTTTCAGAAGCAAATAAAAACAAAAGGAAGTAAGGATTAAGCTTCTCAAAAAACCAGAAAGTAAAAGGAACCAAAAAAAAAAAAAAAAAAAAAAAGAGGTCCATGTTGTATTGTGTGGGGAATGACTGCATGCATGCTTATCTTTCCCTAAATTCAGTCCGTGGATGACTGAATCTGTGTGCAGACAGAAGCACTGCCCATGGAACCTGTAGGTGGAAGGTGCAGGCTAAATCTGTTTTCCATGTGTGTGTACAGGTATGAACACACACGAGTGTTTATGTATCTGCACATGTGTACAGGTATGAACACACACGAGTGTTTATGTATCTGCACATGTGTGCACATGTGTACAGATACATGTGGAGGCCAGAAGCCAATTTTGGTTACTTTCCTCAATTAACTACCTACCTTATTTATTTTTATTTCATTTTTTAGAATCAGGGTCTCAGTATGTAGTCCTGGCTGGACCAGAACTTACTATGTAGACCAGGCTGGCCTTGAACTCACTGAGATCCACCTGCCTCTGCTATTTGAGTATTAGAATTAAAGATGTGTGCCACCTTGCCTAGTCCCAATTTATTTTTGTAGACAAGAGTCTCTCCTTCAATATGGAGCTTACCATTTTGGTTAGCTTGGCTGCTGGTCAGTCAGAGATTCCCCTGGGGGGAATCTCCTGTCTCCATCTCCCCACTGCTGGCATTACAGGAGTATGCCATGGTACCTGGCTTTTTTGGTATCTGTGCTGCCAGTTGAACTCATATTCTCATTCTTGTATAGAAGCACTTTACCAACTCAGCTATCTCCCAGCTCCTGAACTGTATCTATTTTTGTGATACAGCAGATACCACAGCTATCTCAGTGTCTTGGTGACTTTATGCATTCTTGAGGAGCTGGGCCTCCCTTGAGCCCCAAGTTCTTGGTGCCACACCCTCTGCTACCCCTTCTCAGCTGGGATTCTTTCCACTACATTTTCTTCCAACAGAGCCTGTGCAGCTCTTTCACAGGTGGGCCTGTCTCACAGGGTGGCAGTAATGTCTTTCCTGTGGCTCAAGCCAATGTCCTGGGCTATCCTTGACTTTCTCTCTTACACCCACTTCCAATCTGTCAGCAAAACCTGTTGGGATTGCATCCAAAATCCATCCACCCACAGCCCAACTGTTTCTCCTCAATCCCTACAGATGCTGATTAGCCTCAGCATTCCTGCCACAGAGGCGGCTTGGTTCCCCAGCTCCCGAGAACCTGCCCATCACTTCCTGTAAGAGACAGGCCAGCTGCTCCCAAGCCCAGCTCTTCCTCCCATCCACACATACCCTGCTGGTCCGCATCTCCCATACAATGCGGCAGGTAGACATGGCCCAGCACTTGTACCAGCCAATGGAACATCACATATGGTTTCCCTTCAGCCAAGCTTCCACTTCCCGGCCCCTACCATTTAGCTAGGCAGGCCCAAAAGGAGGCTAGAGCCACAGAACAAAAACACCCTGAGTCCCCAGATACAAGGCAGCAAGTGGGTTAGGGGTGTTAGATTTGTGAGAAACAACTTAGAGCATCACACAGTAGTGAGAGTTATGATGTGGCCAGTGGTATGGCTGGAAGGGTAAATGTGCTTGTCACCAAACCTCTGACAGCCAGAGTTCCATCCAGGAGACCCACATGGTGCACTGAGAGAACTGACTCCTGAAAGTTGTCCTCTGACCTCTACGTAGAGCTGTGACATGCTCACCCACATGCCTACATTCATACACACAAATAAATTTTTAAAAAGTATAAAACTGCCATGTGTGGTGGTACGCAGGCTAGTTTGATTCTAGCACTTGGGAAGCAGAGGCAGGCAGTCTCTCAGTTCAAGGCCAGCCTGGTCTATAGAGCTAGTTCCAGGACAGCCAGGGCTACAAAGAGGATCCTTGTCTTGAAAAACCAAAACTGAAATACAAAAGTAAACAAGTAAAAAGAGCCCTAATGTGTGCCACTTCGAGGCCAGGGCTTCCTTCTGTAAGTACCCTGAAAGCACTCAGTATCCCCAATTATCTCCCTGCCTCCTGTCTTCATTTCCTCTCTGCATCTCCTACTCCAGGGACATTAGACAAGTTCTGGCCTCAGGGTCTTTGCACGTGCAATCTCAGCTGCCAGAACCTTTTCTCAGGTATTGGTTGGGACTGTCAGTCAGCTCATCGATATTCTCAGGAAGGCACCCTGATCACCTGTCCCAAATAGCCCCTCTCCTAAAGTATTTGATGCAGTACTAATTATTTTTCTACTGCCTGCTTCTGCTCTAGAGCAGAAATGCCTAAAAGAGGCCAGAGAGATGGCTCAGCAGTTAAGAGCATGTACTGCCATTGCGGAGGTTCTGAGTTCAGTCACAACACCCATGTCAGGAAGCTTACCGCCTGCAACACTAGCTCCAAAGGGTCCGATGTGTCTTGCTTCCTTGGGCGCAGGCACGCACACATGCATGCACGCACGCACACACGCAGACAGCCCCTGGGCAAAGGGTCCCTCCCACTGCAGAAGGCCACCAGTAAACCAAGGGGCCCAACATCTCCATCAGGTCTTTGCTACTAAATCCCACACACAGCCGAGACTGACAGGACGGGAGCAATGAGGGATTGGGACTTTGATCACACTGTAACACAACTGGGGCATGCTATCTGGGACCCTGAATTCTATGGCTTTAGAGCCCGGGTTGGTACCTACCTGCAGCTGTATGCATGGCCTGCCTTCACAGCACCACTCTGGGCCCAGAATCATTCTGCTGCCAGCCTAACTGGCACTGGGGCTATTTACTAAGAAAACAGATCTAAAGGGTGGATGGGGTTCTGGGATTCATTTTTGCTTCTTAGTAGCCCTTGGGGCATGGCTATGGCTTGGCTAAGTGTTCACCAAAGGCTCCTGTTTAAAGACATGGTCCCTGAAATGGCACCAATAGCAGATGGTGGAGCTTTTAACAGGCAGCTGAGGACTCGGGTCACAGGTGTGCCCTGAAGGAAACTGTGGGAACTCAGTCCGCTTTGGCTTTCTCTGGTGGAGGCCGTGGCGAGTGGCTCTTTTCTGCAAGCACTCCCACTGCTGGTATCCCTAAGCATCAGAATCTCTGAAACCTAGACAAGCCTTTTCTCTGTCTAAGTGGACTGTCCAGGCATTTATGACAGCAACAGAAAGCTGACTCACACTGGCATGGCAACAGCATCCTGACTCAGGGGCCAAAGAGTGGAAGAGGGACAGGTCTTCCTGCCACCTGTAACTCCTCATCCCCCAGCAACTCCCTGAAGGAGATGCCATCACACCAGGCCTGGGGGTGCCAGACCGTGACCCTAGCTACTCAAGAGACTGAGGCAAAAAGATCAGTAGTTCAAGGCCTATTGGCATTATAAAGTGAATTCAAGACCAGTGTGGGCAACTTGGTGCCTCATCCCCAGCTCCCAAAAAGTTCAAGGGTAGAATGCTTGCCTAGCATGTGTAAGGCTCTGGGTTCTATCCCAAGCACCAAACATCTGTGTGCTTCTGGACTTCATTCACAGCTCCAGTAGAAGGTTCTTAGGCTGACTATAGGCTTGGGCCAAGGTAGGGAGAGGTGCTTGGGGAAGAGGCCAGGATAGGAGCAAAGCCACTTTCTTATCACTGCCTGGGAAGACAGGGCTAATGGATCACAGGGTTCATTCCCAAAAGCCCAAGCATGGAGGTCAGTGTTGACCTGAGGTGACATCATCACAGCCTAAGAAAGTGAGATAGACTAGTCCCAATCCTCCTGGGCTTCCTCAAGAGCTGTATGGCTGGATAAATGACAGAGTTGTAGGGAGGAGTCAGATGGCCCAGGACAGGGCCTCCAGTGGGGCGCACTGAAGGAGGAGTGGCAGGTGGAGGGGGGTAGGGTGCTAAGCAAAAAGCACGGGACACTTGCCCTCAGGAGACTGGCCAAGGCCCAGTGGGGTGGCCGTGGGTGTGGGGCCACCAGGAGTACTTCTCCACCCTGCTTCCCTCAGCCAGCTGGGATGCCACCTGTTTGGTGATACCTGCCAGCAGACGTAGCCCTGATGACTAGCTCCACCCTCAGGTCTGCCATAGCACTAGGCAACCGGCCCTACAGGCCTTGTCAGTCATGCCAAGTCCTGAGTTAGCATGCAGCATCCTCACTGCCCACACAAAGATGTCCTTGGGCCTTCCTGAGAGTCTCTCTCTGCCTCAGTGGGCAGCTAGTCCAGTGTGGCTTGTGTGGGACAGGAGACAGAGGGAGGGACAAAGAATGTGACAGACTCAGGGAGCAGGAGTGGTGATGGGGGGGGGTGGACAGGGATGACAGTGGGAAACAGAAGATCAAGGACAGGAAAGACACTTGAGTATGGCCCAGGCCTGTAATCCTAGCTGCTTGAGATGCTGAGACAGGAGGATTTCAAGTTCAAATTCAAGGTTTGCTTGAGCTACAGAGAGTTCAAGGCCAGCTTGGGTGACTTAAGGAGACTGTATCTCAAAATTAAAAGTAAAAAAGAAGGCTAAATGGGGCTGGAGAGATAGCTCAGAGGTTAAGAGCACTGACTGCTCTTCTAAAGGACCAGGCTTCAGTTCCCATGACTCGCAACCATCTGTTACTCCAGTCCTAGGGAATACACCATTTCTTCTGGCTCCAAAGGCATAGGAGCCAACAACAATACATATAAAAGTTGGAAAAAAATTAATGGCTGAAAAAGGAGGGTGGAGGCTGAATATATGTGGCTCGGTAGAAACACACATGCCTAGAATCTTCCAGTAAAGAGCTAAGGGCATGGCCAAGTAGTAGAGCCCTGTCTAGAGCATGCTAGTGAGGGTTAGGCTTAGCACGCACATCTGCAATCCCAGCACTTGGTGGGCTGAGGCAGAGGGGCTGTCCAGAACTCAAGACCAGCCAGGGCTACATTAAAAGACGCTGGCTTAGAAAACAGAATAGGGCTGAGTGTGGTGGTGCATATCTTAATGTTAGCATTCAGGAGGCTGAGGCGTGCAGACTAGTGTGAGTTCAAAGTCAGCATGGTCTAAAATAGCAAGTTCTAGGCCAGCCAGAGCTATATAGTGAGACCTTGTCCCAAAACCAAATGAAAACAATGCATAAAATCTTTAAAACAAAAAGAAAGTCAGTAAGCCAGCTGATGAGAGCAGAGGGTAGTAAAGAATGGGAAAGAAAGTGAGCAAGAGGGATGGAGCTGAAAAGGCTGGAGGAGATGAAAAGTTGTCAGTACAGAGGAGGACAGAACTCTGCTCAGCTTGGCAGAGACTCAAAGGTTGCAAGTCTGTAATGGGCTTGGCCAGGCCACTCTCCTAAAGCCACCAGTAGTCCCACAGTCCTGGCTGATGCAGCTGTGATGGTTCTGAGGCGGCAGGCAGCCCAGGCTGATTCACCCAGGAAGTGTGCAGAGCCCCCATGCCTGCTCTCCCCTGTGCCCTTGTCCTGCAGACCCACCTTTGTCACTGTCAGGCTCTGAGTCACTGAGGGGCTTGAGCGGGGAGTGCAGGTCCTGGAAGTAGCGGTGTCCTGCTTCACACTGCCAGACGGCTGTTGTATAAAGACCAAAGGTAGGGTCGAGTTCAGCTAAGTGCGGCTCATACGGGCAGCGGTGCTTGTGGTCCTCATACCAGATCACCACGTTCTTCAGGCAGTTCACATTGCGCCGCCACCCTGTAGACAGAGCCCCGGGTGGATGTGAAGGACAAGTGCTCCACTCCCCTGGGGCCAACCATTCCCACAGTTTGAGAAAGCCTCTCAAATCCCACGCCCACTTTCCAGAAGAGGAAACTGAGGCTTAAAGAAGTGACACAACCTAGAGATAACTAGACCTGGAGATAGCCAGGTTCTGTGCTTGGCTGAGTGAAGACATACAAATAGTGGAGACTGGCACAGGCTAGGCCCACAATAATTGTTAGCTATTTCTTTTGAGATTAAAGATGTTCCCCACCACACCCAGCTGTTTCTTAACAAAAATTTTCATCCTGCTGCCACACACCTTTCTTTAATCCCAGCACTTGGGAGGCAGAGGCAGGCAGATCTCTATGAGTTCCAGGCCAGCCTGGTCTACAGAGCTAGTTCCAGGATAGCCAGGGCCACACAGAGAAACCCTGTCTCGAAAAACAAAACAAAAAACAAACAAAACTCAAAACCAAACCAAACCGAAGTTTTCATCCCACATAGTCCTGGGAGGTCTCCCTGGTGCCTTCACACTGCCATTTACAGCCACAAGGGGGCGCAAGAACAGCAGGGCATGTCCTCTCAGCTCAAAATCCACTGGCTGCCACTTCAAAGGGGATGGAGAGGGGCAAGTGCCAAGGTGGCTAGCAAGGTCATTGGACACACTACCAGATCCCATGCCCTCCCGTTCATCTCCCTCTTCTCACTTCCTCTAGCCATATGGCCTCCGAGGTGTCCTTCAAATGAGCTGGGTGTGGTCCTGCCTCAGCTTCTGTCCAGGCTAGGCCCCATTCCTCCAGGTAACTGCCTTGCTCAGGGCCTCCATTCAGCTACCTCCCAACATGTGCCCTCCTCTCGGAAGCCACCCTTTCCAGAGTCATTCTAGTCAACCTTGGTTTGTTTATAACAGCACAAAGAGGCTGAGTGTGACCGTCTATTTAGATGCCTCTTGTCTGTTGTCTCCAGTAGAGATCAGCCCCACAAAGGCAGAAACATCCATCAGGTTTTCTTCCTTGGGGGTAGCTAGAGCAAGAGTTCCCAGACATGGTGAGGGTGCTGGAGGTGGGCACGGCAGAGTCACACTGCCTGCATTCACATCTTGGCTTTGACACGATCTGGCTGGGCAGCTCTAAGTGAGTGGCCAGAGGAGAGCCAGGATTACTCCTCTGGGGACTGCTAGGGAGGAAGCAGGAGGGAGCAAAGAAGCCAAGAGGGCCCTGAAGAAGGTGGGGGGCTATGACAGTATGACGGGGTGGGGCTGTCCTCCACCTGTGGGCTGGAAGGGAGAGGGGGCCAAAAGAGTCCTTTGGGCTGGAGGGGTGTGCTCAGGATCTCCACCCTAGTGAGAACCATGTCCGTGACCTGACTCCACAACTGCTCCATTTCCAGTCTGCCATTCCCTCACCCTCTGGAGCTGCACATGAAAGATTATAGCTCACCCATGTGTCAAAGCTGGGAATGAGAATGGTTAGGCAAGCATGCCTGTAATCCTGAGTCAGGGCAAGTTTCAGTTTTGAGGCCAGCCTGGATTATATAGCAAAACAGGCCAGGGGGAAAAAAAAAAGTGGGCTGTCAGGATGGTTTAGTAAGGGTCCTTGCTACCAAGCCTGACCCACTCGGGTCAGATACTCAGAACCTATATGGTAGAAAGCAAGAACCAACTCCCAAAAGTTGTTCTGATTCCCATGCCTGTGATGTGCACACACATGCATTTATGCACACAAATAAAAGGATTAATACGTGTAAAATCAAAATTTAAGTTGGGGAGCTGGGGATATGGCTTAGCTGTAGAGTATCTACTTAGTACACACAAAGCCCTGGGTTCCACCACTAGCCCCACATGAACTGTACTGGTGGCACACACCTGTCAGTCCAGCATTGTGGCATACAGGCCAGCCTCTGCTGTTGAGGCTAACTTGAGCTATACGAGACCTTTGCATCAAAAAAGAGGCAGAGCAGGATTCACTGCCACCAGGTTGGTTCTCTCTCAGACCACCCTGCTGGGTATGATGGGGACCCAAGACCCAAGAACTTGGCAAGGCACTGAGGTCATGCTGGGTGGGGCCTGTTTACATTCAACCAATCTGGTGTGTGACATACTCTGTCTCCAGCAGGCAAGGTAGGGACGGGCTCTTCTCCCTTCCAGCCGTGTAGCAAAGGGACAAGGATGGTGACAGGCCACTTCTAAGCTAGGCTATGCTCTGTACGTGCTCCCACCCCTCCCCATGCTGCATGCAGCTCCACTTACTTTTCTTCCGTTTTGGCTTTTTGGGGACTTGCTCCCAAGGCTTCCTGAAACACAGAGAGATGGTAGGGGTGAATGAGGGCCAAGCTGGGCACACGACCTGGCCTGGTACAAAACGACAGCAGTTCATCTGCTTTGGGATGGCATCTGTTGTCCTGTCCCCTTTCCAGCAGTCTTTGGCTTAGGGAACTGCCCTGTCGGCAGGCAGCCCTGAATGGAGGTCTCTTACCATTACTTAGCTCAGAGGATACTAGAGCTCAGAAGGTTCCAAGTAGATGGGATGTGGGAGAGTGGGAAGAATGCTAAGAGGGCACCATGATTCCTACCCCGAGGCATACAAGAGGCTGACCCTGTGTTCACAGATTCCACAACATCAGATGAAAATGTTAGTCAGGAGTGGTGGTGCTTGCTGTGTCCCCAGCACTCACAAGGCAGAGGTAGGAGGATAATGAGTTGAGGCCAGACTGGACTATACCAAGATGTCAAGGACAGTTTACGTTATATAGGGAAGCCCTATCTCAAAAAGCAAAATAAAGAAAAAAGAATATAGCCGGGCAGTGGTGGCGAACGCCTTTAATCCCAGCACTTGGGAGGCAGAGGCAGGCGGATCTTTGCGAGTTCGAGGCCAGCCTGGTCTACAAAGTGAGTCCAGGACAGCCAGGGCTACACAGAGAAACCCTGCCTCGAAAAACCAAAAAAAAAAAAAAAAAAAAAGAAAAAAGAATATGAAGAAACTATTGGAGTACGTGCCTAACATGCACAAAGCCCAGGGTTCCTTCCTTCCCCTAAACCAAATAAACCCTATGTGGTTTATTTGCATACATTTTTGCTTGCATTTATGGCTTGTGCCTGGTGCCCATGTAGGTCAGAAGGCATTGCATCGCTTGGAACTGGAGTTACAGATGGTTGTGAACCACAATGTGGGTGATTGGAACCAAACCCAGGTCCTCTGAAAGAGCAACAAATGCTCTTAACCACTAAGCCACCCTCTTCAACCTCCAGAATCAACTTGTATGGAATCATTCAGACAGATGAGTGCAAATGAGCCAAACAAGAGACACTGTGAAATCTCACTGTGGGCCAAATCCTTTCTAAGCTCTGTATTTTTATTTTGTATTTTATTTGAGGCACAAATCGTTATGCAGCCCTGACTGGTTGGAATGATCTGTTCAGACTAGATAGAGATAATTATCAAATAAGGTGTTCATGACACACAGCAGCTGACTGGGAAAGTTGAGGCATCAGCTGGACTTCTAGGCTGGGCTTTCTCTCCATGACCGAGCTCCAGCTTCTTTCCTACTCTGGATATCTCTGCATTCACTCATACCCACTCTGGGTAGCTCTTCTTAAGGGCACAGGGTTTTTACTCATGGGAGGTTCTGGTCTCTTCCATTCTTGTCACAGGGTTAGAGGGCCTAACCCTACCCAAGACACAGGGTAGTGGAGGACACCAAGACAAACATGCTTGGGTCTCAAATGTGGAGGGCACCTGGACTTCCAGAGGAGCTTTTCAGTGTGGGCAACCAGCACATGACAGTTTACCAATATCTGGGTGGAGCTGGAGAGATGGCTCAGCAGTTAAAAGCATTGACTGCTCTTCCAGAGGACCTGAGTTCAATTCCCAGCAACCACATGGTGGCTCACAACCATCCATAATGAAATCTGGTGGCCTCTTCTGGCCTGCAGGCATACATGCAGACAGAATACTGTATACATAATAAATAAATAAATCTTTTAAAAAACTCTTCCACCAATATCTGGGCAACAGCAGTGTGCTGAAGCATTTATGATCTGAGTTTGATCCTTAGAACACACATGGTAGAAGGACCAGTTTTGCAAAGCTGTCTTCCTACCATCACATGTGGGCCTACATACATCAACACACATACAAATACACAACAATAAAATATTAAAAAAGAGATCTCACACCAAGCCTGGCACATGCCTTTAGTCCCAGCATTCAGGATGCAGAGACTGGCAGATTTCTGAGTTCGAAGCCATCCTGATCTACAGAGTGAGTTCCAGCAGAGCTTAAGCTACATAGAAAAACCCTGTCTCAAAAAATAAACAAACCAACAAACAAAAAATTATTCTTATGTCCAGGAACCCAGGCCATGCTGCATATGGCACCCCTAAGCCCCCTGGCTCCTGGGAACAATTCAGTCCAAGGAAAATCAGATAAAAAAAAAAAAAAAAAGAGTTAACAGAGGACCAGAGTCCTTTGCAAAGTCTTCAAGTTATGATGGAGTAGGATAGGTGGAATTTTCCACTTCCTGCTGTCTTTATAAGTAGCCCTGAGAAGGCAGCTGAAATAGAGAGGTGGCTAGAGAGATGGCTCACTGGTTAAGATGGCTTTTGAAACTTGCAGAGGAGCCGGGTTTAGTTCCCAGTATCCATATGGTGGTTCACAATCATCTGTAAGTACAGTTCCAGGGCATCCGATACCCTCTTCCGACCTCTGCAGAGAGCAGGCATGCATGTGATATACATACATGCGTGCCGCCAAGGCATCCATACACAGAAAACCAGGGTGCCTAGCATGTTTGGAAGTTCACACCTGTGAGACGGCCCAATTGAGGCCAGTGGGGGCGGGGTCAACACCCCCACCACACGACGGGCCAGAGCTCCTGGGGGCGGGCAGAGGGGTGGGGCACGGGCTTGCATTGGGTAGTCAGAGGACCGGAGGCGGAGCGGGGAGGCGGCGTGTTGAGGGGTCTAGTCTGCCTAAGCCGCAGACCCAGGCCTGCAGGGCGGCCCGGGGGCGGGGCCTCGATGTCCGGGGCGGGCCGTGCGAGGTGGGGGACCGGAGGGCGGGGCCCGTGCTCTTCTCACCCCTCCCTCCCTCTCCCGGCCCCCTCACCCGTGGCGACCGCTACGTTGGCCACGCTCCAGCGAAATGAGGTAGGCGGCGAGCTTGGCGTCGCTCCAGCCGCTGCGGCGCCTCAGGTCCACCCAGGGGCCGTGCGCCTCGCCCAGGTACACGCGCCGCACGTCGTACTTCTTCCGGGACTCGAGCCGCCTCCGTGCCCGGTCCGACTCTGTGAGCCGCGGCCGGCCCCGCGCCTTTCTGCTCGCCGCGCCCTCCTCTGCCGCCGCCTCCCCGCCTGCGCCCGCCTCCGCCTCCGCCCCGGGCTCTGGAGCCCGCTCCGCCATCCCCCCCACCCTGGTTACCGGCCTCCCCCGTTGTTAGGAGCCCCGACCGGAAGTGGCGCGCCTAGTCTGCGCCGCTGGGAGATTTCTCACAGTCTTCCCTGCCCGCGGCGCCAAACGGGGACAGCTAACCAAAGCTGCGCATGCGCCAAATCCGTCCTGCTCGGGCCTTGGAGGTGCACTCCGGTTACCAGTCTTGGGAAGCAGAGGCAGCAGGATCCGGGAATTCAGGTTATCTTCTGCTGTCTCTTAAATTCTAGAGCGCTGTGGTTAAAGACTTTTTTTTTCAAAGAGGTTGGAGAGATGGCGCAGCGGTTAAGGCCAAGGACTGCTCTTCCAGAGGCCCCGGGTCAAATCCCAGCCCCCCACATGGCACCTCATAGCTGTAACTTCACGATCTGACACTCACATAGATGTCAATGTACATAAAAAATTTAAAAGGCAAATAAAATTTAAAAGACTAAAAAAAAAGGCCAGTGAGATGTTTCTGTGGGTAAAGGCAATTTGCTGCCAAACCTGACAATCTGAGTTCTATTTGTGGGATCACGGGGTCGAAAGCCAGAACTGACTCCAGTAAGTGGACTTCTGACCACCACACACCACTCCTACACCATAAATACATAAACAGAAATTAAAAATAAATAAAAAAGGAGGGTCCCAAGACAGTAAAGCTAGAGGAGCTTGTGCGTAACATCTAAAGGGAAGCCACATGGCCAGGGAAGAGGTTTTCATTTTTTTTATTTTCTCCATATTTTTTTTGTACCAGTCCAGTCTCTTCACCTCGTGCCAGCTCAGACTCAAATCTGCCCCTGCTGCTGCTGCGCCTGAAGGGTCTCATCCTCCTCCTGGCCATTGGGAGGAACGTGGGGAGAGGGCTGTCCCTCCTGTCTTGAGGTTGTCAGGAGCTCTGCTGTGGACCTGGTCAGGCGGAATACCACTGGGATATGTGCCAGGGCTGGGTTGGTCTCCTGCAAGCCCTGGATCCACTTGACCAATGTAGCCTGGTCATGAGCGCCAACCATGCACATGGCAAAGATGGGGCCTTCTGTCACTGTTAGGAGAGAGGAGTTTGTGCTCTCAGCACCCTGAGGTACTCTGACCTCCAGGCCTTCACACAGCAGCCCCCTCTGCCACATACATGGTCTACATTTCACCTGGCCCATGCCACTTGCTGCTTCCTTCAGATGCTACCAGGAGGCTGCCATGTGCCTCCTCTCAACTCCCCCTAATATCTTTTATGGAGCATTCTATACTGACTAGTGATGTGACCAGGACAGATGGAAGCCTAAGGTCAGTAGGGAATCATCAAGTTATATTTGGGGGGAGGGGAGTAAGCCCAAGGAAGACAGGTTCCCCATGGGCACATGACCCCCGATTGTGTGGAGAGTTGGGGAAATAGTGTCTCAACCAGAGGCCCTATCGCCACCACACAAGATGCGCTATGCTGAGACCTGCTTTTACCTTCATCTATGTCAAACTCATAGTTGTCCCAGGCACTCCTTGAATATTCCAGGTCCAGCTTCATCGGATAGTACAGGTTCCATTCTTCTGGGGTCTCCTCTACTTTCTAACTCAGGCAAGAGAGAGCAGGTGGGATTAGAGGCCAGAACGCAGAACCTCAGCCCCTCACTTACCTGAGCCTTCAGGACAGTGCCAGCCCCCCCCACCCCCCAGACAATCTAGTTTTGGCTGATCTGAAACTCACTGTGCAGACCAGGCTGGCCTTGGACTCACAGAGCCCGCCTGCCTCTGTCTCCTGAGTGCTACTATGTATGTGTTTTTAAAATTACATTTATTTATGGATACCCCTGTGTAGGTTGGGACAACTTGCAGGAGTCAGTTCTCTCCTACCACATGGATCCCGGGGATCAAATTCAGGTGTCTTGGCCTGTAACTCACCTCTTCCTCAGGGGGCAGCAGGTCAGCTCTCAGAATGTGATAATAGACACACTTATTGCGAAGCCAGAGAGGGAAGGGGCCCTCCACAAAAACAGGCCTGGATGGGTTGTGGCAGGCCAGGGCAGCTTGCTGATCTGGGCTCTGGATTCCTGGTGTAGAGATGAGAACCTATTGGTGCCCTAGCAGCAAAAGGCCCGGTTCATTTAGCAGGCCCAGAGGGATCCAGCAGAAAATGGGACAGGCTGGGGCCTTACCTACAATGTGAGGCTGGGCAGAGTCATCTGTGCCTGTTGAGTCACTGGGCAAAGATATCTGCAAAGAAGAGAAGGGGCTGTGAGTCCCCTACAGGGGAGCCTGACAGAGCAAAGGGACAGGAGGAGCTGGCAAATCCTGAACAGCTGTGCCCGGTCACTAAAAGTGGCCCTTTCCTCTTTCCCTGTGTGGCCACAGCTGCCAACGTTGAGGTGACCCTGAAGGGACCTTGGAGCCATCCAACCTTTGTTGAACCTGTAGTGATTTCATCCAAATCACTACACCTATGTAGCTCACTTTATCCATGTGCAAAAGTGGCAGTAACAAAAGTCACAGTTCTTGAGATGGTACCAAAAGCTTGGCCCAGTTGTAAGTGCTTGCCTAGCATACTGCATAAAGACAAGTTTCTCTCTTGTCACAAGAATGGAACCCCAAGCTTTGAGCAAGGAAGGCAGGTGTCCTACCACTGAACCACACCCCCAGCCCTCACTAGTGGATGAAGCAGAGGTTCTTCTATGTAGCCCTGGCTGACACAACCTCACTATGTAGTTCAGGCTGGCCTTGAACACTGAGAGACCCACCTGTCTCTGCTTCCCAAGTGCTAGGATTAAATGTATCAGCACTATGTCGGTCTGTTCTTTATAAAGTACCCAGTCTCCAGAATTTTGTTAGAGCAACAAGAAGAGAACTAATACACCTGACATAGGGTTATTTCGTTACAATGGCTAAACAGACTAAGACAGGTCCCACCGTGGTAATACGGGAGGGCCATGATTACTGCCAGGACACGGGGTGACTGAAGGAGAGCCCAGGGAGCAAGAGTGGCTCAGCCATGGAGGCAGCTGCAGGTGCAAATAGGAATGCATACCTGGTAGACAGTGATCTTCGCACTGAGATCAGTCTCCATGTGTCGCAGGCCTAACTTGGCCAGCTCCAAGGGATCCTGGGGCAGATTTCGGGGCATGGGGTAGGGGTTGATGTTCTTGAAGCGAGTGAACCACAGCTTCATACGCAGGTACTTGAACATGGGGTGACTTGTGCGTCCAAATATCTGAATCAGCAGGAACTCTGTCTCTGTGTTGGGCATGACTCCTGTGCTGGGCAGATCCAGGCAGGGCATGGTTAGACATGAGTTTGAAGTCGGGAAACATAGTAGGAAGAATAGAATTAAAGGGAATTTATTTTGCTTGATTTTTTTTTTTTTTTTTCTGAGACAGGGTTTCTCCATCTGTAGCCCTGGCTGTCCTGGACTCACTCTGTAGACCAGGCTGGCCTTGAACTCACAGAGTTCACCTGCCTCTGCCTCCCAAGTGCTGGGATTAAAGGCATGCGCCACCACGCCCAGCTTGATTTTTTTTTTTAAATTATTCTTATTTTGAGACAGGGTCTTGCTACCTATGTAGCCCTGGCTGGCCCGGAACTCTATCATATGTAGAACAGAACTCACAGAGATCTGCCTGTCTCTGCCTTCCAAGTGCTGGGATTAAACGTGTGTGCCACCATACCTGGTCCATCAGAGTTTTTTTTGTTGTTGTTGTTTACTTTGAAGCAGGGGCTGGAGCTGAGGCTGGGGCATAACTGAGTAGAATGCTGGTCTGGCACACACAGCTGGAGACTTGACTCCCACACAAAAGGAGCACAGTGGCACATCTCTATAATTCCAGCACTTAGAACAAGAGGCAAAAATCAAGGCCAGGCTTGGCTACCCAGCACTGCAAATTCAAGGTCAGCCTGGGCTACATGAGACCATGTAAAGTGTATGTGTTGAGGAAAGAGGGCTGGAGAAAGAAATGGTTCCGCAGTTAGGAACAGGTACTGCACCATTTTTAGCTCCAGTTCCAGGGTATCCAACACCCTCCTCTGGTCTCCTTGGGCACCAGCGCTCACATAACCACTGATGCACAGCATACATGATTAAAGATAAATCTTAAAAAAAACAAAAACAACAGAAACCAAAAAACAACCAACCAAAAAAAAAAAAAAAAACCCTAACAACTTTTGTAGTGAAGGATGAGCCTGAATCCCTGTGTCCACCACCCAAGATGACAGGTGTGCACCTAATGTTAACGGATACTGGGGATCAGCCTTGGGACATCCCAGTAAGTCCTCCTACTCAGCTACAACCCCAGGCCCAATAATTCTAAGAGGAAGAGTCTCAGAGAGACGTGAAGGACTCAAGAGAAAGAGCAAAAAGGGGCCTGGGTCAAGGTGTGAAGGCTGGGCCCACTTGTCTCACCGTGGCGCTCCATCTGCTCCAGGACGGCGACCCCACACTCCTGCTGCCGAGGGTAATGGATAAAGATGCGCTGGAAAAGGTTGCGGGGCCGGAAGACCTCCTTGGGGAAGATGTCCAGCAGCACGTTGTATACTGACAGGTCCCGCTCCACACCGAACTCTGGCATCTTGCGCAGCGCTAGGTAGATGAAGTCCACATGGCCGCGCTTGCGAATGTTTTGCGCCCCAAAGCTGCGCACTGCACGCAGGAAACGTGCCTTGTCCTGCTCCCCGTTTCCCGATCGCCTGAACAAGTCTTCATGCATCGCTGGGACCTGGACGGGCTTCCTCTCAGGCTCAGGGGGTCGAGGAACTAACCACGCCTCATTCTTGTGTGTAGCTGCACTGCAGTGGAGGCCCCGTGGGGCCGGCAGGGGCACCTGGCGAGAGAGGATGGCTGCTGCTTAGGCTTTCTGCCAGAGGCGCCCTGGACATCATTGGGGGCCGTTCCAGAGCTTTGATACTATGGCTGCTAACCCCAGCTTAAGTATCATGACAAAGTACATTAAACAATAGTGCCACAAGGTGGTACACTCCTGAAATCCCAACCCCCAGGAGGCTAAGGCAGGAGAATTGAAAGCTCAAGACTAGCTTGAACCACACATTATGTTCTAAGGCTATTTGAGATTACACACACACACACACACAGAGAGAGAGAGAGACAGAGAGAGAGAGAGAGAGAGAGAGAGAGAGAGAGAGAGAGACAGAGAGAGAGAGAATATCAAGAAGCATTGCCAGGACCAGCAAGATGACTCAGGGTAGGTAAAGCACTCACACAAACATGGCACAGACATATGCATCACACGTGTGCACGCCCCAGTTTCACATATACACACTGTTGTGGTTGGAATGAGAAATACCCCTTAGGCCTATCGAACTTACAGCATTCACCTGCTTCTCTAGACCAAACTTCCAGTCTTCCACCTTCCCAAACCAACACAGTCAGGGTGTTCACAGCAACCACCCCACTTCTCAGCACCAACTTCTGTAACAGTTACTTTTCTGTTACTGTGATGAATTACCACAAGCTGGCAGCCAAACTTGGCAGTGCCCATATGGCACTGGCTTTGAAGGCATGGAGGAAGCGAGAGTGACGGGGTCCTGGCTTCTTCCAATTTAGTTTCAGGGAGCCACTGAGGTCAGGTGGCACGTGGCAGGGTATTCATTCCCTTTGTGAAAGTCCTGAGAGGCCAGGAGCCTCTTTGTTCTGAGCATCCTGTATGCTGGAGATGTGATCTCAGGTTCCTACTCTGGTCATATGGGGCCATTAGGGACTCCACCCCTGAAACTATAAACCAAGACAAACTCTTTCTAATGTAAATTGCTTTTGGTCATGGAACTTTAGTACTGCAATGGTAAAATCACTACCACAGGGACCATCACCAAGACAAGCAGGCCAAGGACCAACCGCCTTCAGTGTCTGTGGCCTGATCCTGAGAGCATGAGAGTAAAGACCAGGCCTTCCCTTCTCCACCCATGAGTGCCCAGCCTGTGGTTACCTGAGCAAGGGGAACTCCTGAGAGGGCAGTCCTGCAAATGCCTCCCCAGCCCCTGGCCAGGCCTTGGGCCATCAGGCTGGCCTGCACCCAGCTCATGCCTCCGCAGAGTCAACCACCACCTACTGAGAAATTGAGACACCGTTAGCCTGGTAACACACCTTCCATAGATAGGGCATCACGGTGAGAAAGAGCACAGTCCAGACAAGAGCCTCATTCACCAAGCCCCAAGTGTTTATTTTTGTTGTTTTCCATATAGAGTATTGTGGCCTTGAACTCCTGATCCTCCTGCCTCTACTTCCCAAGTGCTGAGATTACAGGTGTGAGCCACCATGCCTGTAATTCTTCAAATTATATTTATTGATTTATTGTGTGTGTGTGTGTGCATGCATGTGCATGTGCATGCACTTGTGTGGAGGTCTGGGTCTAGCTTGTAGAATTGGTTCTCAGCATTGAGCTTGGTTTTTCAGGCTTGGTGGCAATTATCTTTATGCAATGAGTCATCTCACTGGCTCACACCTGGCAGTTTTTCTTCTTCACTTTTTTTTTTTGAGATTTGTCTATTTATTTTGTGTGTATCTGTATATGCAGGTTCATAGGTTCTAATACTTTTGTGAAGGCCAGAGAACAACTTTTCAGTAGTCTCCTACCTCACTATAGGAATGCCACAACATCTGGCTTTTTGACAAAGGTTTCTAATTACTTTTATTTTTATTTTACATGTATGGGTGTTTTGCCTACATGTATGTCTGGTTAATACATGCATGCCTGGTACCTATGGAATCCAGAAGAAGGCGTTGGATGCAGTTAGGGATGGTTGTGAGCCACCATGTGAGTGCTGGGAATCAAACCCTGGTCCTCTGGAAGTGTTCTTCCATCTCTGTGCTCTCCAGGTGCCCCCACCCGTGGCTGGTAGCCCATTAGTCCTGGCTGGCCTAGAAGTGGCTGTGCAGACCAGGCTGGCCTCAAACTTGGATTAACAACTTGTACTACCACAGTTTTTGAGACAGTCTTTCATTGAACTTGAGCCTGCTACATTGGCTGACCAGTGAGCCCCAAAGGATCCCCCTTTCTCTGCCTCCTCCTGCTTTAAAAAGGAAACAAGAAAAGCTTGAGTACAAGGGTTAAGGGGGGAGTTCAGAAGAAAGTAGGGTCCACCTGACAACAGGTGTGGCTTAAGACAAAGTTTTTTTTTTAAAGAAAACTTTATGTGCACATTCCTGAGTGTGTGTGTGTGTACACATGTGCCAGTGCATTCCTGAGTGTGTGTGTGTGTACACATGTGCCAGTGCATTCCTGAGTGTGTGTACACATGTGCCAGTGCATTCCTGAGTGTGTGTGTGTGTGTGTGTGAACACATGTGCCAGTGCATTCCTGAGTGTGTGTACACATGTGCCAGTGCATTCCTGAGTGTATGTGTGTGTACACATGTGCCAGGCACCAGCACAACTTGCAGAATTCAGTTGCCTTCCACCAAGTGAGTCCTGGGGATCGAACAGGTCCCTGGGCTTGGTGGCAAGCGCCTTATCCACTGAGCTTCGTCAATCCCCCACCCGACCCCCTTTTCTTTCAACAGGGTTTCTCTGTTTACCTTTGGCTGTCCCAGAACTCCATACGAGATCTACCTACCTCTGCCTTCTGAGTGCTGGGCTTAAAGGTGTGCACCATTGCTGCGTGGCCTTTTTTTTTTTCCCTTAAAGTAAAAAAAATTTTTTGCTATATGTATCATTATTTTACCTTTATGTATATGAGTATTCTTGCTCATGGTTCCCTAATGCTTTCTTCACCTCCATACCTAACCACAACGTTGGTGAACCAGCCATCCCAAACTCCATTCATGGAACACCAACTGACAACACCTTTGCTTACTGTGTTTCCCTGGAGGTTAGCCAGTGGCACCACCCTTCCTGATTATTCAAGTAGGAGTCACTCAGAGTCCACTATGCCCCTATTTAATTGGTCAAACAGTCCTGGAGACTACGTCCAGATCTGTCCCCCTTGCAGGTCACCACACCAGTCCACGCTGTTTTCCTGCATATGTATCCACTCTCTCTTCTGCCATGCCAGCTTCTTCCTTCCACTTCAAAAGAAAGCTTTTAACACTGTACACTAGGTGAGCTGGAAAGACGGCTCCCCGAAAGTAGGAGGACCTGAGTTTGATCCCAGCACCTGCACACAAAGCCAGGTGAGGTGATGCGCAGTGGCGCTGGGGAAGCAAGAAACAGGCAGGCCCCTGAGCTTGCTGCCAGTCAGCCTAATCAGTGAGCGACATGTCCCAGGGAGAGACCCATCTCAAAGCACAGGGTGGACAGCGCCTGAGGAACAGCATCCAAGGCTGACATTTGTCCTCCGTACACATGTACATGCTCTAACATACATCCATACACCCACATATGAACACAAAAAAATTACAAGTATATGATGGCACATGCCTGTAATCCCAGCACTAGGTTTCTACAGAACAGATAAATCTCAACAGCGAGGTATCGTGTGTGTGTGTGTGTGTGTGTGTGTGTGTGTGTGTGTGTGTGTGTGTCAGGGAAGGGGGGAGCGGCAGGAAGGCTGGCACGGTTCGGAGTCTCTAGGAGAGTTACTGGAGGGTTCCAATCCCTGCCTCACCGCCGACCTGTGTCGCCTGAGTCGGCTGTCCCATCTGCGAAACCGGGCCTCGGTAGCCACCTTTCCTTGCGCGTCCCCAAGCCTGCACCCCAAAAGGTCACGGTGGCGTTGATTCTGAAGCCGAGTTGAAGGTCATCCTCCCCGGACCTACCAGGCCTGGAGGTGGACGCCCGAACCCAGGACAGTCCTACATAGCCCTCCCACGCGCGACCCACCTACTCACGCCGCCGGCCACGAACCCGAGCCTGTTCGGTGGTACCGCTGGGCGCCGTCATATTGAGCCAAGGAGCTTCCGGTTACAGGCCGAAGGTAATAGCAAATCAGAAAAGCCTATGATGATAGGTCCCGCCCTTTAGGGGAGATTCACCAATAGGAAAGAGGAAGGACGCTGGTCCCGCCTGTGGAGCAGGCCGTGCCCTCACCAAACTCCAGGAGCCTGGGGACCGTGGATCCCAGCGGCGGAGGCGCTGGACCTGGGGCTGCTGAGTCCGTCCCGTCCAGTTTTCTCACCCGGGATGGTAAATTATTGTTACGGACCGGAAGCACTGCGTCCGGTTCGGAACCCGGGCCCTCGCGTGCTAAGCAAGCTATCAACTAAGCCACAGCCCCAAGTCCCAGGATGTATTATTTTTACTGAACAGCTTTCTAGTTTGGTTGGTTGCTTTTGAGTTGTTTGAGCCAAGGTCTTGCTAAAGTATCCAGCCTGGTCTCAAAACCCCGGATTCAAGAGATCCTCAGGGTCCAGCCTCCTGAGTAGCTGGAACTTAAGGTGGGCAACCCAGCCAGCTGCTTTAATAGAATTTCAAGTTACGTTTATTTATTTTGTGCATGTGTGTAAATCTATGTGAGCACATTTGTGTGGAGGTCAGAGGACGACTTAGGGGGACTGGCCCTTCCACCATGTGGATACTGGGGATGAAACCTGGGTCACCACCAGGCTTGGCTGCAAGCACTTTTGGCCGTCTTTAACAAGATTTTCTGAGGTTTGAGTTCATCAATGTAAAATGGCCATATAAGTACAAGGGCTACTGTGAGGAAGGTCATGCATTCCTGGCACCCCTCTCTCCCTCCCCCAAGAGTGAGTGTAGGTCGACTCTTCAGACCACCCACACAGAGGGCTGAGAGGCCGATGGTGTATGTGTAGGTGATTGGATCATGCTCTGGAACTGTTGTACGTGTGTGTAGATAATGATTACATATATATAAAACATTATTATATATCTATGATTGAGTATAGTGTAGGGGTTAGATAAATTAGATTTAGAAAATATATAGGAGTTTCTGATACTGTCTCTTAATTCTGGGCCTGAAGAGCATTATCAGCATGAAGTCAGCAAAAACAGGAAAGACTCAATAGACTGAAAAACAAGTTTGAAGTCAGGAAAACAGGAAAGACTCAATAGAATTGAAGAAACAAAGTATCTGGCCTGACATTGTTTTCAGCTGCTAAGTGGGCGGAGCCCAAATTAAGCTGAAACAGAGTTCCTCCTATTTGAGGACAGTGCATGGAGCCCAGAAGAGAAGAGGCCCCTGATGCTAGAGAGCTCCAAGAGTCCTGCTGAAAAAACGGCTGGCCATTGATGGCCAGCTCTCTCCCTGAAGCAGAAAGAAGCCGGTGAGCAAAGAAAGCCTGAGCAAGACACCAAAAGGCCAAGGACTGGACCCCGTGGCTCAGCTTTTGCCTAGAGGGGTTTGATCTGTCCAAACAGTGGCCTAAAGGAAACGGTGCCTGGCTTTAAGGACTGAGGCAGAGCAGCTGAGTTCCTGATTCAAAAGAAGTAAGTTGGCCTGCAGACGGCTGGGGTCTCCCACAGAGAAGAAAGCATGAAGTCTTATTTAAGGTGAGACTGCAATAACCAATGACCCTGACGAACCTGCATCTGAGAGATCCAGAAGAAGGACTGCTAAGTGTGTTAAAGAATCTACAACAGAGGTCATGAGTTCAATTCCCAGCAACCACATGGTGGCTCACAACCATCCATAATGAAATCTGGTGCCCTCTTCTGGCCTACAGATATACCTGCAGACAGAACACTGTATACATAATAAATAAATCTTTAAAAAAAAAAAAAAATCTACAACAAAGACTGTGTTCCTGACGACTGAGGACCTGCCCCAGAGACTGTATCATTCTAAAAGGTTATGAAAGTGGTTGTTATGATTATCAATAGGTTTAGTGGATAGGTTAAAGGGGTTGTAGGAATTTATAGGATTAATAGTTAAGAAATTGTTGGTGTTTGTTATAAGTGAATTTAGTAATAAATAAGTGTTAAATAATAATTTAAAAGTTCGGTTACAGTATAGGGTTTTTTTTTTTTTTAAGATTTATTTATTGTGTATACAGTGTTCTGTCTGCAGGCATATCTGCAGGCCAGAAGAGGGCACCAGATTTCATTATGGATGGCTGTGAGCCACCATGTGGTTGCTGGGAATTGAACTCATGACCTCTGGAAGAGCAGCCAGTGCTCTCAACCGCTGAGCCATCTCTCCAGCCCCAGTATAGGGTTTTTTAATGCATTTTTTAACATTGTTTTGTTTTGGGGGTTGATGCGTGTGGTGATAACTTGCTAGAATCTATTGTGCGGTTATCTTGTGGGTCCCAATACTCAGGCCATCGGACCTGGCAGCACTTCACCCACTGTGCCATCTTGCCAACCCCATAAGGCTGGCCTTTGTTTATGACTCTAGTTGGTGGTGGGAACCTGGGAAAGCGGGGCCTCAAAGTGAGATGACTGAAGTCTCATGCAAGAGCCAACTTTATTCAGAACATCACGTGCGTAAGGTGTTCAATAGCAAGGCCACACGTGGCAAAAAATGTTTTTCTGTAGAGGCGTATGAATAACAACACTGAGTTCAGCTCGCTCCTATCCGCTGTACCTGGGAGGAGCATGAAAACATCCCAAGAACAATTATGTATTGTGAAGAAACCGAAGTCACAAGACTCATGTCTTGTTTTCTTGGAGTTTTCCCACAAGCAAGCAGAATTCTCACACGACTCCATTCTTAGACTGTCTTCCGACGGGCCTTGCACTCATGGAGACCTGCCTACTTCTGCTTCCCAAGTGCTGGAATTAAAGGCATATGCCACTATTCTTGGCCACTAGATTAAAACTATTTTTTGTTTGTTTTTTCGAGACAGGGTTTCTCTGTGTAGCCCTGCCTGTTCTGGACTTGTTTTGTAGACCAGGCTGGCCTTGAACTCACAGAAATCTGCCTACCTCTGCCTCCAGAGTGCTGGGATTAAAGGCGTGCGCCACCACGCCCGGCTAGATTAACTATTTTTAAGACAAAGTCTTATGTAGCCTAGATTAGTCTCAAACTGGATCTGTAGCTAAGAAAAGGGAGAAGGAAAAGAAAGGAAAGTGAGCAAGCCCAGACATGCCTGTCATCCTAGAACTCAAGAGGTGGAGGTCAGGGAATCAGCATTTCAAAGTCACCCTTGACATGGCGCAGCCTGGGATATAATGACACCCTGACTCCATTAAAAGGACACAACTTAATCCAAGGGTGGAGTTTCGAGGTGATGCCGTTGAGTGGCGGCTGGGACTGCATAAAGTCATCAGAAGGGGGTCCATCTATTGAATGGGCTTCTTATGAAGGGGCAGAAGCAAGTGCAGCTCTTAGAGTTCAAGATCAGCCTGGTGCTCCTAGCCTTTTCCAGTCCAGCTAGAGCTACGTGATGAGAAACCCTGTCTCAAGAAGTGTGTGTGTCGGGAGGACCCAGAGGGCATGTTCACATTCCCCATCTCCTGCCATGTGATGCTTTGCACTTACTGGGCTGTCTGCCAGCAAGAGGGCATCACCCAGTGTTGAGCCATTGAGCCTCCAGAGCGTACACTAAACTGAATGAGCTCTCCCCCCCTTTTTTTTTTTATAATGCTACCAAGCCTCGGGCATTTCACCATAGTGACATGAAATAGATTAATACACCCAGCCATGGCAGAGGTAGATCTAGGGCCTTGATTTCTCTGTGCTAACGCCTCAAGTTAAGGCTGTCTAATGAGTGATGGTGGGCCTTTGTTTTTATGACCTTTTGGACTATGGCTTCTGCCTTAGTTACTGTACAGGTAGAGGGCTCTAGCTGGGTAGGACCAGGGGTCATCTTCGGTTACACTCCTACTATTTTGTCTTTGCCTTTGATGGTTAATTTTTTAAAAGATTTATTATTATTATTATTGACTATGAATCCCTGATTGGCCTGGAGCTTACTATGTAGACCAGGCTGGCCTTGAACTCAGAGATCCACCTACTTCTGCCTTCCGAGTACTTGGATTAAGAGCCTGTGCTTCCATGCCCAGCTAGTTTTTATTATTTGTATTTATGTGTTTGTGTGTGTGTCTGAGTGTGGGTACATGCACCTGAATGCAGTGCCTACAAAGGCCAGAACAGGGCATCAGATCTGAAACTGGAGTTCCAGGCAGTTGTGAGCTGACTGCCATGTGGGTGCTGGGAATTAAACTTGTTCTATTTTTTGTTTGGTTGGTTTTTGGTTTTTCAAGAGAGGGTTTCTCTGTGTAACAGTACTGGCTGTCCTGGAACTGACTTTGTAGACTAGTCTGTCTTTGAACTCACAAAGATCCACCTGCTTCTGCCTCCCGAGTGCTGGGATCAAAGGCGTGTGCCACCAATGCCCAGCTAAACTTGATCTTGCTGGCATTAAAGGCACATGCTACACATAAGTGCAGCCAGAACACTCATACACATAAAACTTTTAAGTGATTAAAGACTTTAAAA
Source organism: Lophiomys imhausi (assembly GCA_907164525.1). Classification (NCBI taxonomy): domain Eukaryota; kingdom Metazoa; phylum Chordata; class Mammalia; order Rodentia; family Muridae; genus Lophiomys; species Lophiomys imhausi. The sequence continues at coordinate 4,887,265 of CAJQZJ010034167.1, forward strand.
TGAAAAAGTACCATGAGGCTTAATGGGTAGTTCAGTGGTAGAGTGTGCTTACTTAGCATTCACAAGCCCTTGGTTCAGCTCTCTTTACTGCCACTAAAAAAGAAAATCCCAGATCAGTGATGCTGTGATGTGGCTCATGTAAAGCCGTTTGCAGCCAAGCAAGACCCGAGGCCTCACTCTGATTCCTAGAACCCACCTGGTGGAAGGGGGAGCAGAGGCTCACATGTTTCCTTTGATCTTCACATTCGTGTTCTGGCTTGTGCTTGGATGCACACACACATAAGTAAATAAATGTAATAAAAAATTTAAAAATAAACAGAGAGGGCCCCAGTAGTTGCTTTAAACATGCGCCACCAAGGGGCACTTGTGTCCCCTATGTCAGTTGTATATGCATATATACCCATATAGTATAGAACACAGTAGTATATTCGAGGCCTGAGTGTCCCTCTTCATCATGCAGTCCTTAAAATAACCCTAGAAAAATAGCAAGAGAGTGCTGGCAGACATCCTGACAGCCAGAGGACCATGGTTCACATCACCAGCCATGAGTCACAGTGACATCACATGCCCTGGCTGTGACGCACCCAGAAGGCACGCTGTCACCTCTCTGGTATCCTTCTCAAGAAGCTTCAGTCCAAACGGGGCCAAACTCTGAGAGCATCCAGACGCAGGGCCCTGCTGAGGAGTCGGGCAGGGCAGGCTCAGGGTGCTGAAGGACAACAGCCACCACAGACTAAGAGAATGTGAAGGGCACAAGTGGGAGAAGAGGAGCAGAGAGACAAACATGCAGTGAACCCTGAAGCAATCCTCACGAAGCCTGGATCTTAGCAGATAGGGAAGTTTTTCTGAGCTGGACATGGGGGTGCATGCCTGTTATACCCAGAGTTAGGATGCTGAAGAAGGAAGCTTGAGAGTTTGAGACTGACCTGGACTACGTAATGAGATCCTGTCTCAACCAACAAACTAAACAAACAAACAAAAAAGTTTATTTTTATAATGGTTAACATTAGGGGCTGGAGAGCTAGCTCAGCAGTTAAGAACACTTGCTGCTATTGCGGAGAACCCGAGTTCAGTTCCCAAGACCCATGTGGTAGCTCAAAACCACTTGTAACTCCAGCTCCAGGGGATCCAACACCTCTGAACACCTGCATGAACATACATACACTCACATACACATGAACACACGGGAACAGACATACATGCACAATTTAAAAAATGTTAACATAAGCAGGTGGGAATAAGTGCATATGAGAACTCCAACTAGTTTTACAACTCTTCTCTAAAAATTAACCATTTTTATATGTGTGCGGCATATATATGGGTATGTGCACGTGTTTCAAGGTGCCTATGCCCTGTATGTGCATGGCAGAGGCCAGAGGAGGACATCCAGCGTCTTTCTTTACTGCTTGCTGTCTTATTCCCTTAACATGGAAGTCTCTCACCGAGCCTGGCTAATGTAGGTAGGCTGGCTTAATCAAGCACTTTCCAGGAACCTCTTCTCTCTGCTCATGTCTCTATCCCATGTTGGGATTATAGGCACAAGCAGCCTGGCTTTTTATTTGTTTGTTTTGTTGTTGTTTTGAGACAGAGTCTTTCTATTATGTAGCCCTCACTGTCCTTGATCTCAGTGTATAGAGTTCAAGGCTGACCTTGAACTCACAGAGATCCACTTGTCCAAATGCTGGGATTAAATGCATGCACCACCACACCCATCTGCCATACTTAGTTTTAATGTGGGTTCTGGGGATTCAAATTCAGTTCCTCATTCTCATTGGGTATAAATGCTTGTACCCACTAAGCCAGCCTAGAAGGGTTAGGAGAAGAGTCTGCAGGTAAAGGCACTTGCCACCAAGCCTGATGACCGAAGGTCCATTTCTGGGACTCCCATGATGGAAGGAGAGAGATATTCCTGAAAGTTGTCCTATGACATCCATACACATAGATAGACTAATAGACAGACAGACAGATAAAATAAATGTTAAGAAACCGTTTAAAGCTGGGCAGTGGTGGCGCACGTCTTTAATCCCAGCACTTGGGAGGCAAAGGCAGGCAGATATCTGTGAGTTCAAGGCCAGCCTGGTCTACAAAGCGAGTCCAGGACAGCCAGAGATGTTACACAGAGAAACCCTGTCTTGAAAAACCAAAAAAAAAAAAAAAAAAAAAAAAAA
>CAJQZJ010034167.1:4889532-4928127 GCA_907164525.1 Lophiomys imhausi
GGTGGCGCACGCCTTTAATCCCAGCACTTGGGAGGCAGAGGCAGGCGGATCTTTGCGAGTTTGAGGCCAGCCTGGTCTACAAAGTGAGTCCAGGACAGCCAGGGCTACACAGAGAAACCCTGTCTCGAAAAACCAAAAAAAAAAAAAAAAAAAAGCAAACCTGAGAAGAACTCTTCCTATACCCATTACAGAAGGGAGCTGAGGTGCAGAAAGGTGAAGAAAGCTGTGTGTAGCCAGGAGCGCGGTGCTGGGTCTGTGATGTCATCACTCAGAGAGCTAAGGCAGTGGATCAAAGCTCAGGTTCCTCCTTAGCTACATGCTGAGTTCCTTTCCAAAAGATATTGAATTTGTTTATTTATTCGGCTGGGTCACTTGCGCCTTGGTGTGCATGTGGAGGTCAGAGGGCACTGCATGAGTTGATCTTCTCTTGAGAGTTCTAAGGATAAGATTAAAGTCTTTCAGGCTTGGGATCAAGAACCTTTTAGTCATCTAAGTGGCCTCCAATATTGAGTTCTTGGTCAGCTTGGGTTACCTGAGACCTGTATTTAAAAAAGAAAAATCAAGCCGGGTGGTGGTGGCGCACGCCTTTAATCCCAGCACTTGGGAGGCAGAGGCAGGCGGATCTTTGCGAGTTCGAGGCCAGCCTGGTCTACAAAAGTGAGTCCGGGACAGCCAGGGCTACACAGAGAAACCCTGTCTCGAAAAAAAAAAAAAACCCCAAGAAAAAGGAAAAAAAAAAAAAAAAAGAAAGAAAAGTCAAACCAGAATAAACCCAACATGTCTATGGCCATGCAGTTGGGAAGCATTGGCACACACCCCTGTCTCAGTCACTGTTCTGCTGCCGTGAGGAGGTACCGTGACCAAGACAACTTATAAAAGACAGCATTTACTTGGGGTTCGCTAGGTTCAGAGGGTGTGAGTCCGTGACTGTCATGGAGGGAGCATGGCAGGCAGTGAGTGCTCACGCCTGACCCACAAGTTGGGGTCAGAGGGACACCGTCTCTGCCTGACTTGGACTTTTGAAGTCTCAAAGCCCACATGTAGTGACACACAAGCTCTAAGACCACACTTCCCAGTCCTTCCTAACCAGTCCACCAACTGGGGACCACACATTAAATATATAAGCTGTGGGGACCAGTTTCATTCAAATCACCACACCTCCAAAGAGAGCATAAAGACGAGGAGCTCTGTTTTCACCGAGGCTGCTGGCACATCCATCTGGCTGTGGCTGAGTCCACATACTCGGGCCCCATGTTTGTCTTCCACACGCCCTGTTGGTGGGTCTATAGGGTGACATGACCACAGCAGCAAAGTCCCTGCATCTCAGGGACTTTTCACACTCGCCACTCTTCATAGCTGCACTTGGACTTCTTGAAACTACTAAGAAGGAAGCCAGCCTGGGTCTGAAGCTGAGGTCTTTTGTCATATGAAATCTCTGAAAATTGCCCATACTCATCAATAGCATCAGATAGTCTACATGTTGCCTGTTGCCACAGATTCTCACTTTTGTCAGTCCGATAGTCACCTGTCTTTAAAAAAAAAAAATCTGAAGCCGGGCGGTGGTGGTGCATGCCTTTAATCCCAGCACTTGAGAGGCAGAGGCAGGCGGATCTTTGTGAGTTCGAGGCCAGCCTGGTCTACAAAGTGAGTCCAGGACAGCCAGAGATATTCAGAGAAACCCTGTCTCGAAAAACCAAAAAAAAAAAAAAAAATCTGGGTGCAGTGGTTTGGCTATATGCACAGGGAATTCAAAACTAGCCTGGGCTCCTTGAGATCCTGTCTCAAAAAAAAGAAAAATTTAAATGCCAGCAAGCAAGACTTAAGGCCTGAGTTTGATCCCCTAGACCTTATAATAGGAGAGAACTGACTCCCAGAATTTGTTCCCTGACTTACACACACACACACACACACACACACAGAGTTTGTGTGTCATATAAAATAAATGTAATTAAAATACAGGCAGGTACATAAACTCAATACTCAGGAAATAGAGGCAGGAGGATCAGAAGTTCAAGGTTATCCTTAGCTATATAGAAAGTTGAGGGGCAATCTGGGCTACAGGAGACTGTCTCAGAAATTAAAATAAAATAAAACTAAATGCAAATAAACTCTCTTCTCTTTAAGACAGGATCTTACTATGTGGCCCTATGCGGCCTGTAACTCACTTTGGAGACCAGACTGGTCTTGAACTCACAAAGATCTACCTGCCTCTGCCTTCTGAGTGCTGGGATTAAAGGAACACACCACCATGCCTAGTAACCAGGTACTTTCTTTTTTTTTTTTTTTTGGTTTTTTCGAGACAGGGTTTCTCTGTGTAGCCCTGGCTGTCTTGGACTCACTTTGTAGACCAGGCTGGCCTTGAACTCACAAAGATCCACCTGCCTCTCCCTCCCAAGTGCTGGGATTAAAGGTGTGCGCCACCACCGCCCGGCTAACCAGGTACTTTCTTTCTCCCAATAATTTCCTGGAAAATACTGCTGCCCATGAGGCTAACATATAGGATAGTCTAGAAAAATGCCAGCCACAGGTCAGGACCCAGTCCCTTTGTGTGTTCCTCCAGTTACTCTTTTAGGGAGTGGAGAAATGGGAACATATAAAGCACTCTCATTGCTACTGCCCTTGATCAAGAAAGGTACTGGGGAACTGCACCCTCACTTGGTGTACAGGTAAGAATCCCCATGTGAAGAGGAGGTGAGTTCAAGACCCATATCTTCCACCTTTCTTGCATTAGACGAAACCTATGACCTTGCACATATTTATTTTGTACTTGTTTTTTGAGACAGAGTTCGATGTAGTCCACGCTGGGTTGGAGCTATTGTCTAGGCTCCCCTTGAACTTCCCAAGAGCAGGGATTTTAGGCCTTTGACAGGGTACCTGGTTTGTTCAGTGCTGGTGATGGAAGCCAATGATCTGTGCACGCTTAGCAGGCCTTCTGTGAACAGAACCAAAGGAAACATAAATTCGTTGATGGGCTGGGACAAGACTTCCTGCATGCTAGCATGCTAGGCAGACACTACCTCTAAGCTTCATCCTCAGCTCCTTCCACCTGTTTCCTGGAGAGAGAGCCAGGACAAGAGGAGTCTGGAGAGGGACTGCCAAGAAAAGCTGGTGTAGTGGTGTTTAATCACTCACCCCAACACACAAAGTTTGGAAATGTGTTGGGCTGAGTGTGGAAGTGTTTTAGAGAGTCCCCTCATGCTTAGAGAAGACACCTGTTTTTCCTTTCCTTCTTTCCTATTTATTTGTTTACTTACTTTTCGAGACAGGGTTTCTCTGTGCAATCCTGGCTGGGCTGTCTTGGGAGTCTGTAGAGCAGGCTAGCCTTGAACTGAGAGATCTGTCTGCCTCTGCCTCCCAAGTACTAGGATTAAAGGCGTGCGCCACCACCCTTTAAATAAAAAAAAATTTAAAAATGTTTTAATTAAGTTTTTGTTGTTGTTTCGTTTTGAGACATGTTCTCATGTAGCCCAAGCTAGCCTGGAACTCACTATGTAGCCCATGCTGACCTGAACTCCTGATGCTCCTGCCTCCACCCCCTCAGTGCTGAAATCACACTGTACATCAGCAAACTTGAAAGATCCCGCCCAAGAGCTTCTTCTTGGAGAGGGAAACTGAGGCACAAGAGCTGCTGTGGGCCTGTGGTTGGGTGGTCAGGGACCCGGATGGGACCAGCGATGAGCTCCGGGATGAGGACGCCAAGGCAGGCCCACAGAGCACCGCCCCTGGGGTACGCAGCTCCCCACCCGCCGCCGCCTCCGCCGTGCCTGCGCTCTGACTTCAGAGCTCGCGGGGATGCTATAAATGGCCAAGCCGCGGCGGACCCCGGGAGCCCCGCGAGTGAGTCAGCGCTGACGTCACCCCAGTGCTCTGCCCGCCAGGGGGCACCAGACCTTGCGCAGTAGTGATCGCAGCCCTTTCAGTGAAAGTAGCTTCTGGCTATGAATGAATTCAAAATACACTCTACTGCCTTCAGGCTGTGTGACCTGGATAACTGACTACACTTCTCTGCTCCTCCTGTAGGACCCTCCTTAGAGGGCTGTTGGGAGGCATGGGTTACTCTCTTGATGCAATTCAATGTATTCCTTATCTGTCTCAATCTCCCCTTCTCTCTCTCTCTCTCTCTCTCTCTCTCTCTCTCTCTCTCTCTCTCTCTCTCTGTCTCTCTTCCTCCTATGGGGGAGGGGTCTCATTACGTAGCCCTGGTTGGCCTGGATCACACTATGTAGATGAGGCTGGCTTCAGACTCAGAAATCCACCTGCCTCTGCCTCCTGAGTGCTGAAATTAAAGTTGTGTGCCTTCATGATCAACCATTTCTCTTTTACTTATTTTTTTTCTGGTTCTCTCTCTTTTTAAACGTATAATTTTTTTGAGACAGGATCTCTCTCATGTAGCCTCTCAAACTCAGTGTGTAAGTTAAATATGGCCTTGACTTTCTGGTCTTTGTGCTACCACTTCCTGATGGCTGTGATTGGAGACATACTCCACTGTGCCTGGGTTATGCAGGACTGGGGATGGGACCCAAGTATTTCATTTTCAGACAGGTCTTTATGGGTGACAGGCACACACTCTACCAACTGAACCATACCTTCAGTGCCTCGTTTTACTTTGTTTGTTTTCTGAGGCAGGGTCTCATGTCACGTAGCCCAGGCTAGGTCAGACTCGCTATGTAGTTGAGGAGAACCTTGGACTCTTGATCTTTCTGCTTGTGTCTCCCAAATGATGGGATTGCAGGCACGTGCCACCAGATTTTCAAATGGCAACAAACTTGGTTTCTAGCTATTCCATTTTCAAGGTCCATGTGACAATCTCTTCACAATTTCTATATGTCAAATTATACTAGGCCTGTTGGTACACTCCTGTCACACTAGCACTCAAGGGGCCAGCCTGGGCTACATTGTGAAAGCCTATCTCAAAGAAAAAAAGGTGGGGGGAGCAGGTGCTACTGGCATCTCATAAAGGCTTGGGATGCTGTTAAAGTCACAGTGCCCGGGGCAGGACTCCATGGGAAAGAATTATCCAGCTCCACCATCAATGTGAAGGCTGAGACACTCTGTTTGAACCTCACAGCCTTAGGGACAGAGCCTGAGTTCAAATTCTGCTGTGACACAGACAAGACTATGTGACATTCCTATGGAAAGGGACTCCACACCCCTGCCTGTGTCCATGTCTCCATCTGTGAAATGCCCATGATACCAGCACCTGCAGTGAGCAGTGAGTGGGCTCCATGAGCACCGTTCAGACAGGGCTTGACAGGGAAGCTGTTCTGTCAAAGTCGGGTTAGGCAATGCATGTCTGTAATTCCAACTGCATAGGAGGTGGAAGGAGGCAGATTCCAAGTTCAAGTCCAGCCTGGGAACATGCTTGTCTCAAGTAAGGTTTTGATTTTTCTGCCTCTGTGTCTGTGTGTGCAGTGCCCTTAAAGCCAGGACAGGGCATCAGATCCCCTGGAGCTGGAGTTACCCGAGGCTGCGAGCCACCTGATATGGGAGCCAGAAATTGAACTCAGGTCCTCTGCAAGAACAGTACGGGCTCTTAGCCACTGAGCCATCTCTCCAGCCCGAGAAGTTTTGTTTAATAATATGACATGAAAGTAGACATGGGACCATTTAAGAAGAGGAAGAAAACCAAATATAAAGGGGGCACAGGGAGGGTGGTGATGGGAGAATGTATGATAGTGTGGCTGCTCATGGCTGTGCGTGACTATTCAGTGCTGTGGAGCAGAGGCAGGAGAACCAGGAGTTCAAGGTCATCCTCGGCTATATTGCAAGTTTGATACCAACCTGAGACATATGAGACATTGTCTCATCCCGTCCCAAAAATGTTATAGTAAACATTTGTATTTCATTATTTCATTTAGTGTGTGTGTGTGTGTGTGTGTGTGTGTGTTCATACATATCTCAGCTTGCATGTGGAGGTTACAACTTTCAGATTTCTTCTTCCGTCATGGAGGTCCCAGAAATCAAACTCAGGTTGTCAAGCTTGGTGGCAAGTGCCTTTGCCTGCTAGACCACCTCGTCAGCCCTTCTGCTCATTGTTCTGTACAGCAGCTTGACGTGTCCTCAGTCTGCCCTGTTCTCCTGCAATGGTGGCATTTATACTTGAAGTCTTCCACATGCTGGGTAAGGATTTGCCATTGAGTCTTTATCATTAATGTGTGTCCCTAGCCTGTCTCAAAATAAAATTTTATTATTTTGTTGTTGTCGTTTTGAGATGGAGTCTAACCATGTAGCCCTGGCTGGCCTGGAACTCCCTGTGATGCACCTGCCTCTGCCTCCTACATGCTGGGATTGAAGGCATGGACCCCCATGCCCTGCCAGATGTGCCTTTTATATGTGGCCAGCAAATTGCAGGTTCTTAAAGTGTTGTTAATGCATGGAAGATGGATGTCATCTAAGTGTCCCTACTCTACCCTTGACATGATGTGGGCAGAACATCCAACCCCATGTCCCACATGGAATACTTATAGGTGTCCGACCAGACTGGCCTGAGCTGGTTGGAGACAGAGCAGTGTTCATGGCCCAAGACCTGCTAACAGGGGCCCTGGTGGCTCAGGTGGCCAGTGGATGGGTAGTGGGAGTAGGTCCAGGATCTTTGATTTTTCATTTCATTTAGCCAGGCTGGTCTTGAACTCAGTATGTAGCCAAGGATGACTTTGTGCTTCTGAACATCCTGCCTCTGCTTCCTGGGTTCTGGGATTGCACATAAGCATTACCAGGCTTGGTTTATGTGGTCCTGGGGATTGAACCCAGGGTTTTGTTCATGCTAGGCAAGCACTCTACTAACAGATCTATGTCCTAGCCTCATTCTTTAAATTTTTTTCATTACATTTGTGTGTGTGTGTGTGTAAGGGGGAGGAGGGGAGGGAGAGGGAGAGAGTGAGAGCTCACTCTCTGTAGCTCAGGCTGGCCTCAAACTCTCAGGAGTCTTTTTGCCTCAGGTTCTCAAGTGCTGGGATTGCAGGCTTGGGTCATTGTACCAGCTTAGATCTAGGTTCTTTGCTGCCCCAAGTCCTTATGAGGGACTGGAGAGGACAGATTTGGGCACCAGATTCTTACCAGGAATAAAGCATGCTGAAGCTCTCCCTTGTGCCAGCTGGACTGGGGACCCTGGAGATGACATAGTTTTTCTGACCTTTACAACACCCTCATGAGCCAAGCTCTGTGGTTAGCCCTTCCAGAGATACTAGAGACTCAGAGAGGAGAAGGTTACAAGTAGAGGGTTGGTGTATGGAGATCATGGGGCCAGCAGTCCTGCCTTGAGATTGAAGGACAGAGGTCAATGACGTCAGAGATGGGACATAGACAGTGGGCATGGGGAGGAGGGTGGGAGAGGGGTGGGCTGAGTGAGCAAATCCCCCCTCCCAGAATAAGGCAAGCAGCCCCCTAGGTGGAAACAATGACACAGTCAGCTCCCAATACCAAGGCCCTGACATCACAAGGTGGGGGTGGCCAAAGTGTGTGGGGTGCCACGCCCCTTGGCAAGTCTGCATGGCCAATGGGATAGGCTTGGAAGAGCCCGGGGCTGGCTTCTGGAGCTTCAAAAACGTGTGAGGAGGGAAGAGGCTGCAGACTGGAGGCTCGGCTGCCCAGTGGTGCTTTAGTGCTGTCTGCACCTCCACATCGCCAGAACCCCCCACCCCGGCCAGCATGTCTTCTGCGCATTTTAACCGAGGTCCTGCCTATGGCCTGTCTGCAGAAGTTAAGAACAAGGTAAGGCTGGAGGGACTGCTTGCCTAGCCTGGCCCCTGACTGACAGACACCATGCCAGCACAGAATCCTGCTCCCTGCACTCCCTCCCACTTGTGTCACATGTCTTAAGACCTGAGAAGAGAAGGAGGAGGATAACAGGTAGGGGCTGTTTTTCTGTCCTTGCAATATCCCAGAGCCCTCAGTTATTTGAGGGGTGAGGTAAGGGGACCCCACTATCCATAAACAAAAGTAATCAGAGTGCTGCGAAGACTTCCCCACCTGCGTTTTGTGACTAGAGTCCTTGGTCAACCTTTTTGTTCCTGGGTGGGATGTAGGGGGAAGGGACAGATCCCTACCTTTGGTAAAATCACCTGCAGCTATGCAGAGCTAAGACAATGAGAGACAGCATCTTCCTGCCATGGATGGGTAAACTGAGGCTTAGAAAGGAGAAGCAAGGATCTAGGGGGCCAGGTAAGGCAAGTGCACAACCCAACCTTCTCCACACCGGCGTGGGAAAACTCTCCATATCGGGATGGGATAAGGAACTGCACCAGAGAGGTAGAGGCAGTCCCATTTGACAGAAGGGAACACTGAGGCACTTTCTTTCCAGGGTCCCCACAGCAAGAGTTGTGGGGGAGTGAAGAGCAGGGGTTGGGACCTGGATCCGGTTGGGGTACCCTAGGGGCTGGAGTTGGAGGAAGGTGGGGGGGGCGGGTGCTCTGCGGGAGACTGATGGCAGCGCCGCCCCCTCCCCCCAGCGCCGGCCCCAAAGTCGCAGAGAAGCCGCCGCGCCTTATAAGGCGGCCTTGGACAGCCTGGGCCCGCGCTATATAAGGGCCGGTTTGCTTTATAAAGCCGGACTGGTGAGGAGGGGGGGCAGCCGGGCTGAGGCCAGGTAAGGGGCTGCATCCCTCCTCTCCCCATCCAGAAGTGAAGCATCCCCCACCTCACCACCACCAGGGGCTGGGAGGCTAGCCTTCGGGAGGGAGGATTTCAGAAAGAACATGAAGCGGCCTCTCCTCGGGACAGGAGACGGGGAGGGGGGGGGGGAGCGAGCCAGGAGGGAAAGATAAGAGCTAAGAGTTTGAGAAGGGAGCCTGCCGAATCCCACCCCCTACTTGGGAAGACAGGATAGGGGTGGGAACTACAAAAGCCTTGAGCCCCACAGCTGGCTGGACGGGTCTTCAGAGATGGGAACCCCGAGACTGAGTAAAGAATAATGTGCAGAGTTGGGGGACAGACGAAGTGGGGCCGAGGACAGACAGCTAAAGAAACACAGACAAGGGTTAGGAGGGGGATAAGATGACCCTCACTTCTAACCAGAGATTCTACGTGTGATGACTTGGGGCTACACTGAGACAGCTGTAAGAGTAGCGTCCCAGGGAGCCAGCACCCAGGGGCTCCTTAAGGTTCCTCCCCACCCCCAGTTTAAGGCATCTCTTCTTCCAACAGGAGAGTGGGGGGGGCTGGTTCATGGGAAGCTTAGCCCCAAGTTTGGCTTGGAGGGAACCAAGGAGCCAAGCGCCGCCCCCCCCCCCCCCCCAGTTTCAAGGATCTAGCTCTCCAGCCCCCTCTTGTCTATTCACTGGTGCCAAACCTCAGAATGCCCGGAATGGCCCCCTGGGCAGGTGCCACCTCAACCCTGGCCCTCAGCCTCACCCCCGCCCAAGACCCGCCCCTCCTTACCGTGGACACTAAGACAAGATTGCCTTAGTTGGGATGAGGTAGGAGAGCTGGCCTATCCGGACTGGGCTGGGCCCCCGGAGAACCAAAGCAACTCTCTACTTACTGCATCCTCATCACCTGCTCTGCATGCCCCCTCTCCTCCTCAGCTGGCCCAGAAATACGACCATCAGCGCGAGCAGGAGCTGAGAGAGTGGATTGAGGGGGTGACAGGTCGCCGCATCGGGAACAACTTCATGGATGGCCTCAAAGATGGGATCATCCTTTGCGAGTGAGTGAGGTTCTTAGGGTGCAGGCCCTGCCCCGGGCACGGCATCCCACTCCACGGAGCCCCTCAGCGTCCCCTGATGATCTCGAGCCCGAAGCTGGAGTTAGACACTGATACTTGACCACCTGTGTTCCTTGAAAGGCCACGAAGACCCACTCGTGCTGGTTTCACAGGCAGAGGTGGCTGAATGTCAGGTTAAAAGTACAGCACCCAAAACCCTGAGGTGTGACCAGGATGTTACTGAGGTAGCATACTCCACAGGGCAGGCCTGTCTATGGATCCTAGCATCCTAGCTAATGGCGGTGGGCAACAGTGGCTGTTTATGGCCAGTTTTAATGACATTAGGGTGGTGTCACAGTAACTTATGTGGACCCTGGCTTCCCACTGCCCTTATCACTGGGGAAGAGTAAACTACCCACTGTGGCTTGGCACACACTTGTGACCTCGGCCCTGGCAAAGCGGAGGTAGAAGGGTTCAGAACTGCAGGTGAACCTTGGCTGCATAGCAAGACTCGGTCTTCGAAATCTAAGAAAGGCCAGGGCTCTAACTCAGTAAGTGGAGTGCTCTCCTAGCATGCAGGAGGCCCTGGGCTCAGTCTCTCCAACAGTACAAAGTCAGGTGTGGTGGTGCAGGCCTGTAACCCATTAGAGGGGGCAGTAGGAGAATCAGAAATTCCATGTCATCCTTGGCTCCATGTTGAGTTTGAGACCATAGGTTTACAGGAACTTACTTGCCTTGTAAAAACAATATAAAATCAACAATAGAGTTGGGGAGAGGGCTCAGTCAGTCATGTGCTTCCTATGTAAGTATGGGGACTTCAGTTTGATCCCCAGAACCCACACAGAAACAGAAGTCAGGCTGGCCAGACGGCGTAGCAATTGATAGCACTTGCTCCGTGGTCGTGAAGAGCAGAGTTGGCATCCCAACATCCGTACAGCAAGTCAAACATCCCTGCAAATGTCGGCAACCCTGGCTCAGAGGGTTGGGAAGATGGGAGGAACACTGGGGCTTGATGGCTTCCAGCCCAGCTGAGGAAACATGAGCCCCAGGTTCAGGGAGAGACCCTGCCTCAAAAGAATGGACAGAGAGTGGTAGAGGAGGGCACCCAATGTCATTCTCTGGCCTGCACACACATGAACAGGTATACACACACATACACACACACACTCACACACACATGTTTTTATTTTTTTATATTTACTTATTTGTGTGCTCAAAGCTCAGATGTATGTGTGCCACACACAGCATGGGTGTACAGGTTGGAGACAGCTCACAGCATCAGGCCCCCCCCCTTGCACTGTGTGGGTCCCAGGGGATCAGAGACAGGTGGTCAGGCTTGGCGGCAAGCATCTTTTCTCACTGAGCCATCTCACTGGCCCAATAAATAAATCTGGGGAGAGGGTGGAGAAGGCAAGCAGATCCCAGGGTTCATTGTCCATCCAGTCTAGACTACTTGGTAGGCTCCAAAAACAAGGTGGAGGCTGAAGTGTCTCGTTGGGTAAAGGCCCTCGTAGCCATTCAGGCCTGGTAGCCTGAGCTCTATCCCTGGGACCCATGGACCGATGGAAAGAGAGGACAAGCATCCACACAGCTGTCCTCTGACTTCCACATATTCACCCCATCCACCACGGTGAATGGCACCTGAAGGACGACAGCTGAGACTGGCCTCTGGCCTCTACACCCATAAGCTGCACACATGCAAACATGCGCACACAAACACATAGAAACAGGGACAGTCTCTTGGGACTCCTGGCACCAGGCACAAATTGCTTTTTGTACAAGTATTTGTGAGCGTGAAATGGGCTACACATATTCTACATGCACATAGGGAAGTCAGAGGGCAAATTGTGGGGAGTTTTTTCAAATCCTCCCACCCAGGATTTGAGCTCAAGTAAATCAGGCTTGGCAGCAAGTGCCTTTAGCCGCTGGGCCATATCGCTGGGCCTCTCCTTTAACAAACAAAACAACTTTATTTGTATGTATGGGCATTTTGACAGCATGTATGTCTTTTTCTGGAAGACCAGCCAGTGCTCTTGACCACGGAGCCATCTTTCTAGCTCCCTCTTTTATTTATTTTTTATATTTTTTTCCTTTTTAAAAAATATTTATTTATTTATTTATTTATTTGGTTTTCAAGACGGGTTTTTCTGTGTATCCTTGGCTGTCCTGGACTCACTTTGTAGACCAGGCTGGCCTTGAACTCACAGAGAGCCACCTGCCTCTGCCTCCCAAGTGCTGGGGTTAAATGCGTGCACCACCACGCCCGGCCATTACAGACAGCTGTGAACTGCCATATGGTGCTGGGATTTGAACCCGGGTCCTTTGGAAGAACAGCCAGTGCTCTTAACCGCTGAGCCATCTCTTCAGCCCTCCTCTTTTATTTTTTATTTATTTATTTTTTTAAAGACAGGGTGTCATGTAGCAGAGGCTGGCCTTGAAATCCTCATCCCCCTGCCCCCACCTTCTGAGCGCTGGGATTACAGGCTAGCATCACTTCCTCTAACACTGGTCAAGGTCCTGAGCCCAGCTGGGGCCTCATCTGCTTCTTTGACACCATGAGTTACAGTTCGCTCTTGAGAAGCTTCTCAGAGGTGTGGTACGGCTCACCCTCCCCAAGTTCCAGATGCTATGAGGTGGGGTATTTGTCTTGTTTCTTTCTCATCTGCCAGAAACAAGGATCAGGGACATGCTGGTACCCTGGCTCTCAGAGAGCTAGCTCAAACTGAGGACAGAGCCAGGGCTGCAGTACAGTTCAGTGTAGGACATAGGTATGTGTTAGCAAGGCTGCCAGCAACTATAGAGCAAACACGCCAACCAGCCATTTCCCTATTCGCTCATGTAATAAGCAGTTATAGAGCCTTGATATATATACATTGGCCGTTGCTCTAGGCACGTGGACAGTGAAGCAGATTCCATGTGGCACCTATAGAGGGAGCATTAGTACTAGTGAGAGAGATTATGCTGGTTCCATACCCAGAAATATTATCACCAAGGAAAGAAAAGGCAATCAAATAACCAACCAGATAATTACATTCATGCCAGTAGCAAGTGTGCAATGAGGAAAACCCAACGGGCTGATGATTGCCTCAGTAGATAAAGGTGCTTGTGACCAAGACTGAAGACCTGGGTTCAATTCCCAGGACCCACATGTTGGAAGGAGAGAACAGAGTCCTAAAAGTTTACACACATGCCATGACACATGCATGACACATTTGTGTGCATGCACACACACACAAAAAAACAAACAAACCCAAAACACAAAAGAACCCGGCAGAAAACACTGACCTTTGAACACAGGAAAGCCAGGACATTTATCCCGACTCAAGGGTTTTCCGGCTGGCACCGGGGTCTAGCTGCCCATAGTTGTGTCTGCCAGAAGCACGTGCTAGGTATAGAAGTGTCCCCTTCCAGCTGTCACCTATTCCACCTTGCCTGGATCCTGAAGCAACTGGGATTCACCTTCCCCACTCCCTCCTTCTGTTTGTTAGATTTATCAACAAGCTCCAGCCAGGTTCTGTGAAGAAGGTAAATGAGTCATCCCAAAACTGGCACCAGGTAAGTTCAGACATAAGTTACTAGTTTCTTTTCTATTTTAGTAATGAGGATTTGACCCCAGAGCCTTGAGTGTGTCGGGCTAGATGGCCATTGCCTAGCCACGCCTTAGCCCCTCACTGGGAGATTGTAGACAAGGGCTCTACCACTGAGCCACACTCTCAGCCCCTTACTAGGGGATTCGAGGCAGGGGCTCCACCATAGAACCACACCTAAACATGGGCTTCTATTGTGGGCTTTGTCTAAAGCTCCCCTCACAGTCAGAGAACAGCTCTCTCTGGTCTTGTGCCTCTCCTTCTACCTTGTTTGAGACAGGGTCTCCATCTCTTGGTTGTTTCCCACTGGGTACACTTGGCTATCTGTCTCTTGAACTGACTGGTGACCCTGCCTCTGCCTCCCGTGTCCCCTACAGGAGCGCTAGGATTACAGACGTTCATGCTGCGTGCCTGGCTTTTACTTGGTTCTGGAGATTCAAATACTGATCCTGACACTTGCACAGGAAGTTTTCTGTTTTTTTTTTTTTTCCTTACCAAAACCATCTCCCTGGCTCCTACTTTTTATTTTGAGACAATCTCTCATGAACTTACCGGGGCAGACCTTAAATTTGAAATCCTGCTGCAGCCATCCTCCTGAGGGAATGGTCTGACAGAACTGTGCTACTAAGCCTGCTTACTAACTTGCTTGATTTTCATTTTTGTTTTTCGAGTCAAGTTTTCTCTATGTAACAGTACTGGCTGTTCTGGAACTTGCTTTGTAGACCAGGCTGGCCTCGAACTCACAGAGATCCGCCTGCCTCTGCTTCCCAAGTGCTGGGATTAAAGGTGTACGCCACCACGCATGGCTTGATTTTTTAAAATATTTTTTACTTATTTATTGTGTGTGTGTGTACACTTGTGTGGACAAGTGCCCCCAGAGTCCAGAAAGAGGCACTGAATCCCTTGGAGCTGGAGTTACAGGAGTTTCATTCAATCCCTTATCTCCCAGCTCCTCAGCCCTTCACCTTCCCATCTCAGACATGGCCTCTTTCCCTACAGCTGGAGAATATAGGTAATTTCATCAAAGCCATTACCAAGTATGGGGTGAAACCCCACGACATCTTTGAGGCCAACGACCTGTTTGAGAACACCAACCATACACAGGTTCAGTCTACCCTCCTGGCTCTGGCCAGCATGGTAAGTGTGGGGGCAGAGTAGGCATGGGGCAGGGGCTGGGGCTGGCCTGAGGCCAGGTGTTCATAGGGACACTTAGGCCACTGAGCCTCACCAAAAGGTACAGGCAGGTGTTGGTGAGTCACTGAGGGGAAGAGAGGCCTGCTGGAGGCTCATCTGTGGTTCATGCTCTCCTTTGCTCCATGCAGGCCAAGACAAAAGGAAACAAGGTCAATGTGGGGGTCAAATATGCAGAGAAACAAGAACGGAGATTCGAGCCAGAGAAGCTGAGAGAAGGTCGGAACATCATTGGGCTACAGGTACGGCCCCTTCATCACATGGGCTGCTCTGGGCTGAGGGGAAGGCAGCCAGACCTGGGCGGCTTTGGGGGTCAGAATATTTGTATGGACCAGCTGGGAACACTGGCCAGTGTTAGTGTTTTCTATTTAGTAACTTGCTTCCTCTGCCCATAGTCCTAAGTAGTTCCTGTTTTTAACACACCCTTAAAATATTCTATCTATCTATCTGTCTTTACATATGAGTGTTTTGCCTGCTTACATGCCCATGAACCACATGTGTGCCTAGTGCACATGGAGGCCAGAAGAGGGCAGTGGATCCTCTGGAACCGTTGTGAGAGGTTATGTTGGTGCCAGACTTAGGTCCTATGGAAGAGCAGCCAGTGCTCTTAATCACTGCGCCAACTCGAAGCCTCCAAATTCTTTTTTAAAAAAAGATTTCAAGGGGCTGGAGAGATGGCTCAGTGGTTAAGAGCACTGGCTGTTCTTCCAAAGGACCTGGGTTCAAATTCCAGCACCACATGGCAGTTCACAGCTGTCTGTAATGGTCAGGCGTGGTGGTGCACGCCTTTAATCCCAGCACTCGGGAGGCAGAAGCAGGTGGATCTCTGTGAGTTGAGGCCAGAAGCCTGGTCTGCAAAGTGAGTCCAGGATAACCAGAGCTGTTACACAGAGAAACCCTGTCTCAACCCCCCCCCAAAAGACTTCAAAAGTTATTTTTATATTTGTCTGCATGCATGTATGTGCAACATATGTGTGTAGTACCCACAGAGACAACAGAATATTGGATCCCCTGGAGCTGGAGTTAAGGGTTGTTGTGGGTGCTGGGAATGGAACCTGGATCTTCTGGAAGAGCAGCCAGTGCTCTTAACCACTGAGCCATCTCTCCAGCCCCTTTATCCAGCATTGAGAAACTAAGGCTTGCAGAAGGTAGCATACTACTTTTTTTTTCTTCAGTGTTGGGGATTGCTTCTAGGGCCTCATAGTCTAGGCAAGCACCCTGCCTTAGTTACATCTCCAAGCGTCTTTTATTTTTCATTTGTATGCAGGTGGATGTGGATGTACACGTCAAGGTCAGGGGTCAACCACTACTGTCATTCCTCAAGAGCCATCCATCTCGATTTGTTTGAGACAGGGTTTCTCTGTGTAGCCCTCCCTGGCTGTCCTGGAACTCACTCTGTAGATCAGGCTGGACTTGAACTCAGAGATCTGCCTGCCTTCCCAAATGCTGGGATTAAAGGTGTGCCCCATCATGCCTGGCCATGTTGCTTTCTAAGACAGGGTCTCTCACTGGGCTTCCTAGTTTGCATTCTGATGTTGTGATAAAACACTAACCACAGCAACTTGTAGGAGGGAGAAGTTTATTTGTCTTGCCTTTCTACATCACAGGACATCATAGAGAGAGGTCAGGGCAGGGACTGAAGCAGAGACCACGAAGAAGTAATGCTTATTGGCTTGCTTTCCATGGGTTCCTCAATTTTCTTACACAACTCAGGGCCACTTGCCTAGGGGTGACACCACCCAGTGAGCTGGGCCCTCCCTCCCATATCAATCAATAATCAAGAAAATGCTCCACAGTCACGCCTACAAACCTTAGGGAATCAGTCCTCAATGGAAGCTCCCTTTTCCTGGGTGGCTTTAGTTTGTGTAAGTTGACAAAAACTAACCAGCACAGCTGATCTCTTATCAACTTGACACACGAGCACATGACTATTCAGGCATACCCCTTTACTTTCTTGTGTATTCCCAAAGTCATCTTTTACTGCCATTCCACCCTGAGTGCACCTGATCTTTATTCCCAAGAGCTCATGTTAAAATCACAATATAAAACAGTGTAACTTTAAAATTCTCATGGTCTTTCTTTAAAAAAAAAAATCAAACACTTTAAAAGTCCAAAGTCTCTTTAAAATATTCAAAGCATCTTAATGTGAGCTCTGTAAAAAAAAAGTAAATTAAATACTTTCTTACTCCAAAAAAAAAAAAAACCAAAGACATAAAGCAATGACACTTATACGAAATTAAATTCATAAGTGTTGCTCCAAATCTTGTAGCTCAGTGTCTAACATCTGGGACTCATGATCCTCTGGGCTCCGAAGGGCTTGGGCAGCTCCACTTCTCTGGCTCTGCCACCTACAACACAAGCTTGTCACAGGCTCAGGGTGCCTCTGCACCACACCTGCCGCTGTTCTTGGTTATCTCAGTCTTGGCATCTCCAATAAACTGCAATCAGGGCTGCACCTTCACCAAAAGCCCCCTTATCTCTCTTCAGGGACTCTGACCCCAACTGAGTACAAATCCTCATTGTCTGTCCACGACTGCTCCTCAGTTCTGGGGTTTATGGCAGCTGAGGGTGTATGTTCACCAGTGGCTTCTCTTGGCCTCTCAGTGCTAAGGTTCAGTTGCTCTCTGTGACCCCTTCAATCTTGCAGCTTTAATGATATCAAAAACAGTATCACTGGGGAGACTCTTAACACATTACCAAGTTTGGCCGCCATCTTGAAATGCAGCCTTGGCCCTTTGAGACCACAGCTTCTGTGTGTCAGCCCTGAGGAAATACTCCCAGATTTCACCTCAATGATGCTGGTGTCTTCTTAATAACAGCTGATTTCTCAGCCTCAGCAAACCAGCATCAATTCAACTGTCCCAGTAAAGCAAAGCTTTCACTTCAGTGGTGCTGGTTTCCTCTCCGAATTCTTTTATGTGCTTGAATGTCTTGTCAGCATATATGTCCTTCACCATGTGAGCGCAGGGCCTGAATAGGTAGGGAGAGGACCCCTTCCTTCCTACTCAATTCCTACTGAATCAGTCAGTCTTGGATCCCCTAGGACTGAAGTTTCAGATGTTTGTGAGCCATTGTATGGGTGCTGGGTACCAGACTAGTGTGGTCTGCAAGAACAGTTAACCACGGTGCTGTCTCTCCAGCTCCCTGTTTTTTTTTGTTAATCAAGGCTGATACTTAAGCTGACCAGGCACCACAGAGTCATATTTATTTATTTTATGTGTATGGTTGTTTTGCCTGCATGTATGTATGTGCACTATGTGTGTGTCTGGTAACAGAAGAGGACATACAATCCCTTGAAAATGTAGTTATGGGCTGGAGAGATGGCTCAGTTGTTAAAGGGTAGGCTCACAACCAAAAATATAAAATGTAGTTCCAGATGTTTTTTTTTTTTTTTTTGAGTCATCATGTGGTTGCAAAGAATAGAACCCAGGTCCTCTGGAAGAGCAGCCAGTGCTCTTAACCACTGAGCCATCTCTCCAGCATCAGATTCTTAATTCAAAATATCATGTAAAATGGCAACTCTCATGCTTCCCTCTCAAACTTCTCAAGTGGGGCCTCGCTGTCTGTTTCTTTCCTCATTCTTATCTTCCGAGTTCCCACAGAACTGCTCATCAAGCTCTAGCACTCGATGGCTTTTCCAAAGCTCCGCAGTCCTCCATATTAGGCTCTCCGATTTGGCTAGGCTGGCCAGCCAGAAGGCCTGAGGAAGGAATCCACCTGCCTCTGCCTCTTCAGCACATGCCACTGGGCCCAGCTTTTTGAGGTGGTGCTGGGGATTGAACTCAGGTCCCTGTGCTTGGAAGGCAAGAACTTGGGATAGGGTGTCCTATAACCCGGGTTAGCCTGAGTTAACTATTAAGCCAAAGTTAGCCTTGAGCTTCTCTTCCAATCCTCATGGCTCTACTTTTTGAACAGTTTTTATCTGGACACAGGCAGGGTCTTGCGAAGTTGCTCAGGCTGGTGGTCCGTTTGCTATAGGCAAGGCAGGCCTTCACCTCACTGGCCTCCTTCCTCAGCCTCCCCATGGAGTAGCTAGGACAACAGACCTATGCTAGCAGCCCCAGCTTGACCTGCCTCCTTTTCTCTTTTCATTTATTTTATTGTTTGAGACAAGATCTCACTGTGTATCTCTTGCCTGGCCTGGAACTCACTCTGTAGACCAGTCTGGGCTTCAAACTCACAGAGATCCGCCTGCCCCTGCCTTCTCAGGTTCTCTCCTTTCACTGTGTGGGTCCCATGGGTCATTAGGCTTGGAGGCAAGAACTTTTACCCACTGAGCCATCTGTCACGCAGAACCTGACTTTAAACTTCTGATCCTCTTGGGAATACTGTTGTGGGCCACAACACATGGCTGTAGTTCCTGTTGGCCAGGATTCCAGTTGGCGAGAGGTGGACCACACTTGAACCTAAGAACCGGTCATGCAATACTCCCTCTGTTTCTGCTCTTGTGTCTCATGGGGACACTATGTAATCCTTATTAATGAATCTCTTTCCTAGATGGGCACCAACAAGTTTGCCAGTCAGCAGGGCATGACGGCTTATGGTACCCGACGTCACCTCTATGACCCCAAACTGGGTACAGATCAGCCGCTGGACCAGGCCACCATCAGCCTTCAGATGGGCACCAACAAGGGCGCCAGCCAGGTCTGTAGTCGGTGGGACCCTGGTGAGATGGGGTGGGGGTAGAGCTGCTACCCATGTGGGCTGACCACTGTGCCCTCCTCAGGCTGGCATGACTGCACCAGGCACCAAGCGTCAGATCTTCGAGCCGGGACTGGGCATGGAACACTGTGACACACTGAACGTCAGCTTGCAGATGGGCAGCAACAAAGGGGCCTCGCAGAGGGGCATGACAGTGTATGGGCTGCCCCGTCAGGTGTACGATCCTAAGTACTGCCTGACTCCCGAATATCCAGAGCTGGGCGAGCCCGCCCTCAATCACCACCCACACAATTACTATAACTCTGCCTAGGGGTCTCCTAGGAGCTGGCTGCTGCTCTTGGCTGGACCCAGCTGGCCCAGCCAACCCCATCTCCTGCATGGCGTCCCCCAGCCCCCTGGCACCTGCCTATAGGGTTACAGTTTGGGGAGATCAGGCCGAGGGGGGCGGTGGGAAGAAGGGGGCCCTCATCCCTGTAGCTCTCGCAGGGCCCAACACAGAATTGGGTGTTCCCACTAGCACCCAAAGGACGCACTGAGAAGAGCTATGTCAGCTGCCCTCCTTTACTCCCTCACAAGTGAGTACCTCCCAGAACCAGAGACCCTCCAAGCGAAGCCCCCCGAACCCCGGCTTGGCCCGACCCCCCCCCCCCCCCCCCCCCCCCCCCCCGCAACGGGAGCAGAATGCATGCCTGGAAACGCAGCGGACACACGCAGTTTGGTTTTGCAGTGACTGGCGTCTGTGGATGTGACAGCAGCGTGTGTAACTCGAGCACTTTCTTTTTTTCTATTTCACTGGAGCACAATAAATGGCTGTGACATCATCCGAGTCTCCGGGCCGCTGTTTAGGAGCGGGGCGTGGCTAACGTAGCCTCTGCCGTCACCCTCCCACACATACAGGAGCCTCCCACACTAGGGCCACTGAGATGGCTCAGAGCTAGTAACGACACTTGACACCAAGCCTGATGATCTGAGTTAAATCGTTGAGAACCACATGGTGGAAGAGAACGGCTTTCTGCAATATCCTCTGACCTCCACACACAAGCCACGTGATACATACCCTTCCTTTAAACACGTAATTTTAAAAATTAAATAGACACACCCACCTACAGACCTTACACCACTATACAGGGCAGCCACACTGTAATGCCACATACATTTAAACAAAATGTGGTAGTGTCTTGGGGAGGGTCCCAGATTGAGTTCATGTGGCATGAACTGGTACTACTGGGCCATTTGGTCTTTAATGTTGGCAGTACAGTTGAGTAGTTAACCTTGGGGCGTGGTTTTCTCTATAGGCCTGCCTTGAGCTTAGTGGTTTCTCTTCTTCTTTTTTTGTTTTTTTGAGACAGGGTTTCTTTGTATAACAGCTCTGGCTGTCCTGGACTCACTTTGTAGACCAGGCTGGCCTCGAACTCACAGAGATCCGCCTGCCTCTGCCTCCCAAGTGCTGGGATTAAAGGCGTGCGCCACCACCGCCTGGCTTGTTTCTCTTCTTCTTAAAACTGAATCCCATGGGCTGGTGAGATGTCTCAGCTGGTAAAGATGTTTGCTGTCATGTCTGACAGCTTTGAGTTCAAACCCCAGATCCTTCATTGTGGAGAGAACCAACTCACATTAATTTTCCGCTGCCCTCTTGCCACACCCACCCACACAAATAAATGCCGTGTGTGTGTGTGTGGGGGGGGAGGGTTGAGACAAGGTTTCTCTGTGTAGCCCTGGCTGTCCTAGAACTCCCTCTGTAGACCAAATTGGCCTGAAACTCACTCAGAGATCTGCTGTCTCTGCTCCTGAGTGCTGGAATCAAAGGCATGCACCACCACCACCCAGCAGTAAATGTTTTTAAAAACAAAACAAAACAAATCAAAAACTGAGTCCCAGGGCTGGCCTACAATCCTGAATGGCTAGACAGGAATCTGACATCAATTTGGTTCTCTTGAAGAAGGCCCTGGGTATTATGCCTGAAAGCCACTTGTCAGCTGGTCAGGGCTTCAGGGAGAGAATGCAGAAAAATGGGAGGGAGCCCAGAGCAGTCTCTTCCTCATTCCATCACTCCAAGGACAGAGGTTGAGGTTGTGCCCCTTGAAGACACCAGGAATCCTGCATGCACGCACACATAGACCTTGGCCCCCTTTGTTCTGGGGAGGCTGTGCTGAGGGCATGAGCCTAGCCCAGGCTCAGCCTGTCAGATAAAGTGGGAGGGACACAGAGAGCTCTGGTGTCAGCACTGGGTACCTCTTCTGCTGCGGAAGAGTCTAGGGACCTATCCACCATCACCAAAGGGTGAATCGGGAGAAGAAAGATCTGGCAGCCCAGCCTAGTAGCCACCACTCCTGGGTCAGTTACTACCTGCCTTGGCTGTTCCCTTACCCTGGGGTAGCCAACAGAACCATGTGATGCCAGATTCTGCCACCTGCTTGTCCAGCATAGCTCCGGCAGTTTAAGAGTTTGTGTGGCATGTGTGAGCATGAGGCAGAGGCTGATGTCTCGCCATCCTTGGTGACCCTTCACTTTATTTTTGGAGACAGGATCCTCCCCGAACTCAGAGCTCACTGATGTGGTGAGGCTGGCAGGCCAACGAACTCCACAGATCTGTCCATCCCTCCTACCTCAAGTTGGGTTTGTGCATGGATTCTAGGGACTTGATCTCAGGCCAGGTATTCTACCGACAGCCACATCTCTAGACCATGGAGGAGCTCTAGACCACAGGCTCCTACGGCCAAGCTGAGGTGCTGAGTCCAGGCCACTTGCTTCAGGTCTGTCAATCTTGAGACCCTATGAAGGCACAATGGAGCTCTCACATGCTTGCCTTTAAGAGTGTCCATCCTGTCACTGCCTCCAGCTTTCCCAGAGTCCTCACCACCCTTAGAAAATGTCCCTTCTGTGACCATTACACTTTCTGTGGCCCAAAGCACCCAGGATCTCTGAGACCTTAGTGCAGGACACGGACTTACAAGGAATTAAAATGGTGGTTTGTGAAGCCTGGGTTGAAGGTCCTCTGTGCATTTAAGGCTGCAGGAACTTGGGCATCAGCCTCCCTCTTCTCTAGGCACTCAGGGTGGCTGCCAGCACACAGCCAGAGAGCCAATGTGTGGGTACCAACTTTTGAGCGTCACCTGTTTTGGGTCACCTGGCTAGAAGTTTTGTTTATGTGAATGTACAAGTGTGCCAGAGGTCAGCTAGAGGTGGTGTTCCTCAGTTGCCATCCACCTTTTCTATTTTTAGGGAATTTTCATTTTGGACTGGAAAGATGGCTCAGTAGTTACAAGCACTTTCTGCTTTTGTAGAGGACCCGAGTTCAGTTCCCAGCACCCATGTCAAGCACCTCATGACTGTTTGTAACTACAATTCCAATGGATCCAACACCCTTTTCAGATCTCCAGGGACAGATGCAGGCATGCACATATGGAACATGTATGTGCGCGTGCACACACACCCACCCCCACATGCAAAACAAATGAAAACAAAGGGCTCAGCAGTCAAGAGGGCTTACTGCTCTTTCAGAAGACCTGAGTGTGGGTCTCAGCACCCACATGTCAGCTCACAACTGTCTTTAACTCCAGTTCCAGGGGATCTGTACTCTCTCCTGGCCTGGACATGCAGGCAAAATACTCATACACATAAAACCTTTTTTTTAAGTGTGTAAAAAATTTAAACACTCATTGTGTGGGGGGGTCAGCAAACACTAGGGGAGCTGGTTCTCCTCCCACCCTGTGGGTCATGAGGACAGAACTCAGGTTGTCAAGCTTATACAATACTTTCCAGCTGACATATCTTGTTGGCCCAGTTTTTGTACTTTAAAACAATTTTGTTATTATTGTGTGTGTGATGTATGTAGTACAGGGGTTTGTGTGCTGCAGGGCATACATGGAGGTCAGGGAACAACTTTCTGGAGTCAGTTCTTTTCTCCCCCCCATGAGGGTCCTGGGGACTGAACTCAGGGCATCAGGCTTGCGAGCTGAGACATCTGACTTTTTTGTTTGTTTGGTTTAGTTTCTTGAGAACAGGTCTCACCATGTAGCCTTGGCTGGCCCAGAACTCACTATGTAGACCACACCTGCCTCAAACTCTGATCTTCCTATCTCTACCTCCTGAGTGCTGAAGACATGGCTCAATGATTAAGAGCACTTGCTTCTCTTCCAGAGGACCAGAGTTCGGTTCTTAGTACCCACATCAGGTGACACAGAATCCTCTAATTTTCAGCTCGAGGAGATCCTTAGCCTCTGGCTTCCTTGGACACCTCTACTCGTATACACAAGACCACACATCTACATGGAATTAGAATAAAAATAAATCTTTCAAACTGTGTGCTAGCATGCCCAGCCCAATCATGCTTTTTTAAAGATTTATTTTATGTATATGAGTGCTCTATCTACAGCCAGAAGAGGGCATCAGATCAGATTGTAGATGGTTGTGAGCCACCATGTGGTTGCTGGTAATTGAACTCAGGACCTCTGGAAGAGCAGGGAGTGCTCTTAACCTCTGAGCCATCTCTCCAGACCCCAATCATGCTTTTTTAAGAGTCTCTCACTGGCCTGGAATTAGCCAACGCTGTCTGGTGGCAAGCCCACAGGGGTCTGCTTGTGTCTGCCTTCTCATCACTGAGATTACAAATGCACACACGTGTAGAGAGCTGCGATGTGCCGCGCCCTAAAGATGGCGCCGGTTTCCGCCTTCTACCAGCCCAACGGTGAGCGCTCTCGGTGGTAAACAAGTCCATATTTGGCTAAGACCGCTGATCTGGCTTGCTTCTGCATACGTGGGCCTCTAAGATAGCACCACGTGGCTTTACTTGATTGGCTGTTCATATAGTATTTAGCCTGTGGGTTGGGTCTGCCCGGGCTTTCGGAAGACTGTTTTCAAGGGACCTGAATAAACTGCTTGAGAAGAGCTTTTGCGAGTTGCGTCGTCCTTGCTGGTCGAGGGGGGACGCGACAAGTGGTGGCCCGTACGGCCGGGAACCAGAAAAGACTCAGAACTCCTGCAGTCAGGGGCAGTGCACTGGTAAGTTCCTGGGATAAATTGGGACAATAAAGTTTCACGGAAATAGTGAACAAAAGGTAAAGTTTCGCGGGAAGTTGCGAACAAAAGGTAAAGTTTCGCGGGAAGTTGCGAACAAAAGGTAAAGTTTCGCGGGAAGTTGCGAACCGAAAGTAAATTTTTAATCATGGGATTGTCTCAGTCACATCCAATTTTTCTGGCTCTTCAGGAGCTACTTTTAGCTAGGAATTTGAAACTTAAGAAGTCTACCCTAGAGAGATTTTTGAATGAATGCGACTCCGTGGCTCCGTGGTTTGCGGTGTCCGGGAATCTTACGGTATCCTGCTGGGACAAATTAGGCAGGGACTTGGATTTTGCTTGGGAGCAAGGTACTCTGAAGCATGGAGTAAGACCGATTTGGAAGATGGTGAGGAGTTGTTTAGGAGATCAGAGATATCGCAAGGCAGTGGAAAAAGGACAAAAGGCATTAGAACAGTTAAAAGAGGAGGGCTCGGTCAAATCTGGGAAAGATACTTTGGAAGAGGATAGCTCAGAGTCTAAAGAGGAACTTAAAATGTTAACAAAGAAAATGGAGAAGTCATCTTTGAGGAAGAGTTCTGACTGCACCCGGATAGAGCCCTCAGGTCCGGGGCCGCCTGTGCTGGCGCCGCCTTCATATAATGAGACTTCCCCTCCGAGTGGTCCTAGTGGGCGGTCATTCTATCCAAATGTCTGGAGGGAAGTGAGACATGAGCTGTACTACCCTGTCTTTCAGGATGGAGGGGGAAATCGTTATCATGAACCTCTCGATTTTAAGGTAATTAAAGCACTCGCTGAGTCTGTCCGCACTTATGGGATTAATGCTGCTTTCACTGTAGCTCAGGTGGAAGCTCTTAGTCGTTATTGCATGACTCCTAGTGACTGGATGAGCTTGGCACGTGCCTGCCTGTCCTCTGGGCAGTATTTAGATTGGAAGGCTTTCTTGATTGAGTTTGCTAATGAACAAGCTGCTGCTAATCGTGCAGCAAGAAACCCAGCCTGGGATGTGGACATGCTTCTTGGGCAAGGTCGATATGCTCAACAACAAACTGGGTATCCGGCTCAGGTGTTTGAGCAAATCAATTTAATCACAACCAGAGCTTGGAAATCATTGCCTAACAAAGGGGAAGTGAATGGCAATCTAACCAAGGTTATTCAGGATCCCCTGGAGCCTTTCTCAGACTTCGTGGCTATAATGGTTGAAGCAGCTCGAAGGGTATTTGGAGACCCTGATTTGGCAATGCCCTTAATTAAACAACTTGTGTATGAGCAATGTACAAAGGAATGTAAAGCAGCTATCACCCCTTATAAGAACAAGGGGTTGGAAGCCTGGATGCCTCAGTGCAGACTGCCGCTACCTTGAATAATTTGTCAGCCAATGTAGCCACGGCCTTGGATGTATTGTGGCAGGTGGCCCAGATTGGCTGTGAGTGGAAAATGACTGGTTTGTGTGTGACCTCTGTGCCATATCAAAATTATACTGTAGCTGCAAATTTGTCTAAGCAACTCTCTCAGTATCTTACAGGAAATTGGTCTGGCGAGTTTGATAAGCTGATGCAGAATCTGAGAACTGCCATCGTACATGTGAATTCCACCCGGGTTGATGTCTCTGTTGCTGAAGGACTGTCAACATGGATCCTCCGAGCCATGAATCATCTGAAGGAATGGGCGGGAATGGGTGCCCTAGGAGGCATGCTCTTCCTAGTCAGTTTTATTGCCCTATGGTGTATCTGTAAGATGAGGATTTCACAGAGGAGAAGCAATGCCATGCTGGTACAAGCCTTTGCTGCCTTGGAGTCTAGACAGCCACAAGCTTGGTTGACTGTCCTAAAGGACTAAGCTATCATCACGCTCAGGATGCGAGGCTAAGCACTGCACTTGGGGTCAGCTTCTAGCGACTTCAAGAAGGACATGTTTGATTGCATGTGGGTTGGTATCCTAGTTTCCCATCTCTGAGAAAAGATACCGGATGGGTATGGCACCAGCCTGGTTGGCTACTGGGCGTGGGGTCATTACAATGTCCTTTACATACATATCAAAGATCAGATGCTTGATATATCTACTAGGGATCCTCAACAAACTGCCACCAATCCTTTTGATTTATGGCTTTTGTGTGGAGCAAATGGTAGCTATATGGATTTGGGACCTATACTTATGCTTGGAGGAGGAGTTTATCAAAGAGGTAATTTTTCCCTAGGGTCCGCTACCAAATTAGATCTTTCTAGTGGTAGTGGCTCTGGTACTTGGAAATCTTCATTTCATTCTTACCGCAATAAGACCTTTTCAGCCTCACCAGTGTGTCTCTGGCCTCCTTTTCTGTGGATTGTAAGTAATGGGAGTGCATCCTTGGGTGAAGAAAAGTTAGTATGCACTCCGGGCATATGTTTTTATGCCCTGTGCTGGAATGCCACAGCCTTTCCTGTGGCTGTGGTGACTAGAATGCCTCGATATGTACCAGTTCCTGTAGAGGCCCCTAATACCATGATGCTATTCAGGTTTAAAAGAGATTTTGGCATCACTGCAGCTATTGTTACTGCCATCACTATTGCTGCTGTGGGAGCTATTGCCTCAGCTATTGCCTTGTCTAGTTCTATACAGACTGCCAATGCCCTGAATAACATCTCAGCCACTGTGGCACAGGCATTGGATACTCAGACCTCTATGAATTCTCATCTCAAAGGAGGCCTTATGATAGTTAATCAACGCATAGATTTAATACAAGAACAGATTGATTCTCTTTGGCAACTAGCACAATTGGGGTGTGAGTGGAAAATGGAAGGTTTGTGTGTTACTTCCGTGCAGTATCAAAATTTTACAAAGGCTGCTAATTTGTCTAGACAATTGTCAAAGTTCCTCTTACAGGATTGGTCGGCTGAATTTGAAAATTTGATGAGAGAGCTGAGAGCGACAATCGTCCACATCAATTCCACTCGGGTGGATCTGAGCCTGGCCACTGGTTTGACTTCCTGGATACAGACGGCTATGGATCATATTAAGGAGTGGGCGGGCGTAGGCTCTTTGGCGATACTGATGATACTAGCCTGTCTGGTTTGCCTATGGTGCATCTACAAGATGAGAGCCACACAAAAGCGTAATGCAGCCATGATTATACAGGCCCTTGTCGCCATTGAGGCGGGCCAGTCCCCTCAGGCATGGCTCGCTGCCATGAAGCCTTAAATCTTCACTGAGCATAGTCCCTGCCCACTGAGGTATTCGTTCCACGGATATTAGGGTCTGGCAAGTCAATGACGGAGTAGACGGGTAAGTCTCGGCCACCTAAGACAGGGCAGTCCCGAGTGGGGAGGCTGACCCAGAGACGGGTAAGAGTTTGAGCACTGCCCTCCTACAGGCTCAGGCCCACCGTGAGATCCCCAGATAGGGGGATTACGAAGCCTTTCCAGGGACTTCTACCAACTTTAGAAAAAATAAAAGGGGGAACTGTAGAGAGCTGCGACGTGCCGCACCCTAAAGATGGCGCCGGTTTCCGCCTTCCACCAGCCCGACGGTGAGCGCTCTCGGTGGTAAACAAGTCCATATTTGGCTAAGACCGCTGATCTGGCTTGCTTCCGCATACGTGGGCCTCTAAGATAGCACCACGTGGCTTTACTTGATTGGCTGTTCATATAGTATTTAGCCTGTGGGTTGGGTCTGCCCCAGCTTTCGGAAGACTGTTTTCAAGGGACCTGAATAAACTGCTTGAGAAGAGCTTTTGCGAGTTGCGTCGTCCTTGCTGGTCGAGGGGGACGCGACACACACAGCCATACCCAGCGTTTTTATGTGGGTTCTGGAGATCCAGCTAAGGTCCTCATGTTTGTGCAGCAAGAACTGTACTGACTGAGTTATATCGCACCGGTCTCTACGGTTTTCACTCAGCTGTAAACACAAAGCTAGATGCCTATCTGGTCCAATGGTGTGCATCCATTTTTCTGGGTCCACCTGTGCACCCAGAATTGTCCAGTTATCCAGTGTTTGAAGTGGTGTTATACCTCTGTAATTCTGCCACATAGAAGGTTAGGGTAGAAGGATGAATTTGAGACTATTCTGGGCTACATGGTGAGATCTTTCGTCAAACACTACCAATGGTTGGGTGTGGTGCCACACACCTTTCATCTCAGCAGTTGGGCAGAGGCAAGCCAACCTTTGAGCACGATGCCAGCTTGGTCCACATAGTAAGATCCTGTGTCAACACCCCCCCAAACCAACCAACCAAACAACCAACCAACCAACCAACCATCTTCCACCAAGAGCTGAGAATGTAACTCAGTTGGTAGAGTATTTAACATGCACAAAGCCCTGGGGTTGATCCCCAGTACCAAATGAACAAAGTGTGGTAGTGCACACCTGTGGTAGGAGTTTATTAAATCCAAGTGTGAGAATGTTTTTGTTTAATCCCAGGTGGGCTGCTTAAGACACAGGTGTAAAGTATTAATGGTCTCATAAGCTGGCAGGGGCGTGGCTTAACCAGCTGAGCAAGTTTAACTCTGAGGATTGGGAGAGAGGAATAAAAAGCCAGAGCCCCAAGGAGAAGGGGGCTACAAAGAGAAAAGAGAGGAGTTCCACAAAGAACTTAAAGGAGAATGGGCTTTATAAAAAAGTAAGAGTAAAGAGGCTCTACAAAGAACAGCAAAGGCTCTACAAAGAAGTAGGAGAAAGCTCTACAAAGAAGAGAAAGGGCTACAAGGTAGAAAGTGGTTGCTGCTCTCCCAGCTGCTGGTGCTCCCCAAACTGCTGCTTGTTCTTCCTGCTGCTGTGTCCTGTTTTGCTGGACTTCTAGTGAGACTGGTATTACCCTCAAAGAACCCAAACATCCTAATCAGCTGGAAGTGGCCTAAAGAGAACTATGCAAAAAAGAAAAGAAAAAAGAAAACTATGCCCCCTTTCATCGTTAACCTTGTTTCTCTCCCACCTAGGACTGGGGGTTGAAGGGAACGAGGGGAGGAAGGGAGGTGGGGGTATTAAGCACAATACATTAAGGACAGGAAAATAAAGCAGAATGGATCTATTGGATAATTAAAGAGATTTGTCACACACACCTATAATCCCAACAATTCAAGGCCACTCTCAGAATCAGAGCAAGTTCAAGGCCAGCCTAATGTATGATACCCCACTTCCTAATCACTAACCCTGCCCTCACAAAGAACACAACAGAAAAAGTTTGAAAAAATGACCAAACCATACATCATGGGGCCACCAAAATCTTTCCTGAATACCTCAGACCCAAATCCCACCCCGACTTCTGGCACTGGGGCTGCCTCATGACCCAAGAAAGCACAGACTGCCAGAGAGCCGTACTGGCTGCTTTATTGACAGGCTTTTAAGTGACAGCTGTACCCCAACTAGTTCCTACTTTTTTTTTTTTTTTTTTTTAACAAAAGAGGAAAATGGTACTCCCCAGCAAAGTCCAGCCAAAGGACCTGGGTGGTCAGTAGCCTTGCCTCCTAGGCCACAAGCATGAGGAGGCTGAGAAGGACAGAAAGTCCAGTTCCCAAAGGGCAAGGTGCTGGTGAGTTGGACTGCAGAGACTGAAGGTCCCATAGCTATTCCTTGCCTGGGATGTCAGGAAACTTGTCACCAGAGAAGGCAGCAACCTATAGTGTCAGGGCAGGGGTGGGGGCTGAAGAAGGGAGCAACTCAAAGGCTTTCAGAGTCATTTGAGGCATAAGGTTCTGTGAGGCCACCCTCAGCTGCATGGTGAGAGCCAGTAACCGCTCAGCTCCACCCCACCTACAAGCAGTTGGGGGCCACCTCTACAGCCATATCTGCAGCCACACACTCGACAACTCATTCGTATCTGCTCCACACACACAGAGGGAGGGCTGTCCCAGCCCTGGACCTACACCCTGGAGCCCTGGGATGTCTCTGGATTGGTTCCCAGTCTGGGGCTGGGGAGGGGAAGGTCCCTGACATCACTACTGATTGGCTGCTTCACAGGCATCTATCCAATCGCTGTACACATCCACTGGCTCTGACAGATCTGAAACACGGGTCAAGGGTGACTTCTGGCAATGAATCCCTCTCCCGGGTACATTTCTGTTATGACAGGGTCGATCAGACCCCTACCCTGTGCACCATCACTCAGTGTTAGATGATGTTCGTTCCCCTAGGTGGCAGTGGCTCCCTCCACACCTGATCACAAGACCAGAGCAGCAAGAGTGACCCGCAGCTCTTGGTCTTTGGTCACCAGCCCTTTAGCAGCTCAGGACAGCCCCGAGTCCCACCCACTTCTCTTATTCTCCAGGGACAGATGACTTGCCAAGGATACATGTGATGGGTGTCTGGAATTCCTCTAGGCAGACGGTACAGGAGATGACCCCGGTGTTGCGAGCACGGTCCCTGCAATGGGATGAGGTGGAGGGATGCATGAGAAATGAGCCCTGAGTCTTCAGGAAGGCCCAGGGTGAGCTAGGTGGAAGGTGGAGGCCTGGATGCCACAGAAGTAGGTTGGTCCACCCTGACCACCCACTCACATTTTCACATCACAAGACTTCTCGTGGTTGCAGAAGGGGCAAGTGAACTGGGTCTCCAGGGTGCCTGTCATCTTCTTCTTGGGGGGCGGCTTCCGTTTAGACTTCCTTCGTCCCATGGGTGCAGGGGGATGAAACCTGTGGTGCAGAGGAGGACAGGGGTCAGAGGTTGGTAGCAGCTGGGCTCTCCACACCCCCCCCACCTTAGAAGCAACTGGCAGTAGCCTATGTAGAAGGGAAGATGTACACTTCATTGCCCAGGTTCCTATCCGAACCGAGGCTCCTGGCCCGAGGCACAACAGTCCCTGAGTATACTCTGGGCAGCACCTTTCCTAACTTCCTGCTGTGTGACTCTAGGTAGGTCACTTAAGATGTCTGTACTCAGGGTCTCAGGGGAAGAAGGTAGGGGTGGACAGCTGGCTGAACAAGAAACGGACAGAGGGAGGGTACTCAATGTAGTGATGCATGCTGTTAAGGGACCAAGGAGTTAAATTCAAAGAGTGACTAAAGATGAAATCAGGGCTAGAAGCTGGCTTAGTGGGCAAAACCATGCCAACCTGACAACCCTAGTTCAATTCCAGAAACCTGTAAAAAGCCAGGTACAGTGGCTCAAATCTGCAGCCCTAGCTTTCTGACAGGGGGATGGGAGATGGAAACTAGAGAAGTGTTTAGAAGCTTGCAGGCTAGTTAATCTGGACCACACAGGGAAGGTACAGACACAGATGGAAGGTAGGGAGTCTTCCACAAAATTTTGTTCTCTGACCTCCATATGCACAATGTAGGATGTGTGCCTCCCTTAACCCCAAATATAAAGTCTCAAGCTGAATTGGTTTTTTTGGACAGAGTCTTTCTGTGTATCCCTGGCTGTCCTGGACTCACTTTGTAGACCAGGCTGGCCTTGAACTCACAGAGATCTGCCTGCCTCTGCCTCCCAACTGCTGGGATTAAAGGCTTGTGCCACATGTCTGGCAATTACAGACAGCTGTGAACTGCCATGTGGGTGCTGGGATTTGAACCCAGGTCCTTTGGAAGAGCAGTCAGTGCTCTTAACTGCTGAGCGGTCTCTCCAGCTATGTTTAGTTATTTATTGAATCAGGGTCTTACTGTGTAACTTTTGATTGATCTAGAATTCTCTGTGTAGACTAGGCTAGCCTCAAACTCACAGAGATCTGCCTGACTCTGCTTGAGATTAAAGATATGTACATACTATCACACCTGGCTCCCGTATAAAAAAAAAAAGAACGAAAAAGAAAAGGCCAGCACATTAGCTCATGTCTGGAATTGCAGAACCCAGGAGGCTTAAACAGTAGGGTGGAAAATTCATATCGAGTTGGAGTCTAGTCTGAGCTATGTGCACAGTGAGACAGTCTCACTGTGGTAACCCACCCCACACTGTAACCCCCAGCACTTCAGATCACTGAAAGCTGGAGGCTAGTTTGGGCAACAAAACAAAGCTACCATCTCAAACAAAACAAGGAGGTACGCAGACTATGTAGGCAAAGCAGCCATATATATAAGATAAAAATAAATTTAAAAACGTGTTACTAAATTTTATATATATATACATATATATATATGTTTTTTGTTTTTTTAAGACAGAGTTTCTCTGTGTATTCTTGTCCGTCCTGGACTCACTTTGTAGACTAGGCTAGCCTTGAACTCACAGAGATCTGCCTGCCTCTGCCTTCCGAGTGCTGGGGTTAAAGGTGTCGCCACCATGCCTGGCTATTTACAGTTCTTAACATGAAAACTTGATAGGGTTTTTCTGTGTAGCCCTGGCTGCCTGGAACTTGCACTGTAGACCAGGCTGGCTTCGAACTCT
This sequence comes from Lophiomys imhausi, assembly GCA_907164525.1. Taxonomy (NCBI): domain Eukaryota; kingdom Metazoa; phylum Chordata; class Mammalia; order Rodentia; family Muridae; genus Lophiomys; species Lophiomys imhausi. The sequence goes on from CAJQZJ010034167.1 coordinate 4,921,915, forward strand.
GAGATAAGAGTTCATCATCTACCTGGTTCTGCTTCTCAAGTTGCTCAAGTGCTGGGATTAAGGGCATGCACCTCCACTCCTGAGCAACAGGTACTCTTTTTTCTTCTTTTTCTTTTTTTTTTTTGTTGTTGTTGTTTTTGGAGACAGGGTTTCTCTGTGTATCTCTGGCTGCCCTGGACTAGCTTTGTAGACCAGGCTGGCCTTGCACTCTCAAGAGATCCACCTGCCTCTGCTTCCTGAGTGCTGGGATTAAAGTCCTGTACCACCACACCCAGCGCAACACGAACTCTTTTTTTTTTTTTTGAGACAAGGTTTCTCTGTGCAACAGCTCTGGCTGCCCTGGACTCGCTTTGTAGACCAGGTTGGCCTCGAACTCACAGTGATCCGCCTGCCTCTGCCTCCTGAGTGCTGGGATTAAAGGTGTCCACACCCGGGTGCAACACGAACTCTTAACTGGATGAATTCTGCTGGGTAGTAGCCTTGCATGTATAAGGCTCTAGGGCAGAGGTTCTCAACCTGTGGGCTTTGTGATGGCCATATCAGATATCTCAGACTCATAAGATAAAAATAAATCTTCAAAATATCTGTATTAATGTTACAGATGACAGTATGTATGATATCTTAAATATTGCTATGAGGTAATTAGAGTTAGATGCAAGTTTCTGAGACGGGGATACTTTGGATGAAAAGGGATCGGGAGGGACCTTCTCTTCTGAGGCCTTGATTACAAAAGGCAGCCGGGAAGATGATTCTGCAAAGTGTTTGGGGCAGATGAAGCGTTTTCTCATTGTTTTACTTCAGAAAGAATGGCTGAAGCTCTGGGAACAGCAGCCAAAAGTATGAGATGCACAAGAGGAAAAGCGCAGGCTAGACCCCAGGAGACCCTGAAAGGTTGGCAAAGTGTAGCCTGGTCCTGAGCCCAAGCTGTCTCTTGCTTGGAAAAACAGCTGTGTTTGTTTCCCCTCCCAAGTCTGTCCCTGGCAACCAGCTACAACGGGATCACAGACCTTTCCCCAGGCCATCTTGGTCGATCCTGTCTAAGTTGTTACACAGGCACTGCTGTCAGCCTGACAAGCTGAATTTGGACCCCAGAACCCACGTAAAGGTGGAAAGAGAGAGTCTACTTCGCAAGTTGTCCACTAACTTCTGTGCAAACACACATTATACACATATAGAAAGACTGGTAAAAGATTCCTACAAATTTCAAAACAGGGCAAGCAAGATGGCTCAGCAGGTAACAATGCTGGCTGCCAAGCCTGACAGTCTGAGTTCAATTCCCGGGACTCTCGCGGTGAAGGGAGACACCCGACTCCTGCAAGCTGCCCTCTGTACACACACATACAGCGTCCAAAACAAAGTAATTCACGATCACTTTAAACTCCTTTTAGGTCCTCCGGCGTCTGCAACCCCGCCCATCAATCTCCGAGGAAGGATTTCACTTCACCACTGCTCAAGACCCACAGTGCCTGGAATACCTTATGCATTTAATAACTACTTGTTGAACGAATCAGTGAGTTTCCTGATCTGTATGTATGTGTGTGGTCCCAGGATCCCCACCGCAAATCGCAGCCTGAGAACGAGCCGTGGTGTCCCGAGGCGACCGGGGTGGCGGGAAGGGGTCAGGGCCGAGGAGCGACAACGTCAGCCTCATCCAGGCTTCGGTGGCGCTGCCCGTTCGCCCAGCAGCAGGGGTCCGGGGGTCAGGGTCTCCACACGGCCGTCCTCAGAGCCATGCCCCGGCCTCAGCTTCACGACCGGCGGGTGATCTAGTGAAGAGCGCCCGGTACCTCCCGGCCCAACGCCCGCGCGCGAGACCCTGCACTTACCTATAACCAGACCTGCCTCGCAGCCGCGGCCGCTTCACCCGGCAGACGCTACCTTCCGACCGCTGACGGAAGCGGAAATGTCGCTATTGTTTCCCGCCTACTCCGCAAGCCAGTCAATGGGGGTGTAGACCCCGCCTCCTTCAACTGCCTGTCTCTGCGCACGCGTGACATCTCTTACAGCGCATGCGCTCCCGCTGATTCCCAGCAAGCTCCCTGGAATAATGCGCGTTTCCGAGCTCAGTTTGGGTCCAGCTGTAGGGTCCCTTGGTAAGGTCCTCGCCTGTGACCACCTTCTTCCTGGACTCGTCTCACTTGTCTTCTCCCCAGTTATAGCGCCTCCACGCTGGAACCGCACTGGGGTTTTCCTAACCTCTATGCGCACTCAAATATCCTAGCTCTAGAGGAGACTAGTTAGGAAGAGGAAGGAGATCAGCGGGAGTGAATATGGTCAAAGTACATTATATACATACATGAAGAAAATGGTTAATATATGGTAATGTAAAACACAAAATATTTACAGCCCTATCCCTGCTGGCTTGTAATACCAGCACTGAAAACATGGAGATAGGAATAGAAATCCTTGTGATTCTTTCATTCTTGGCTACTGTGTTGGTTATTTTGTTTTATTTATTTAATTGTTTGTTTGGTTGTTTTTTTGTTTTGTTTTTCAAGACAGGGTGTCTCTGTGTAATAGCTCTGGTTGTCCTCGACTTGCTTTGTAGACCAGGCTGGCCTCAAACTCACAGAGATCTATCTGCCTGTGCCTCTGCCTCCCAGGTGCTGGAATTAAAGGCGTGGACCACCACCCCTGGCTGTATTTGTTATTCTTGGTTGTCAACTTGACTATATCTGGAATGAACCACAATCCAGAAATGGAGGGCATACCTGTGAGAGATTTTCTGCTTGGTTTGAAGCGGGTGAATCCACTTCTCATCTTGACCTTTGAAGTGGGAAGACATAGATTTTTCTTTAATCCAGATCTTAAGGCAGGAAGACATATGCCTCTGGTCTGGATCTTTTTTTGTTTGTTTTTTGTTTTTTCGAGACAGGGTTTCTCTGTGTAGCCCTGGCTGTTCTGGACTCACTTTGTAGACCAGGCTGGCCTCGAACTCGCAAAGATCCACCTGCCTCTGCCTCCCAAGTGCTGGGATTAAAGGCGTGTGCCACCACCGCCTGGCTGGTCTGGATCTTAAAGCTGGAAGACACAAGCCTTCAGTTTGGATCTTGAGACAGGAAGACATATACCTTTAATCCGGATCTTGAGGTGGGAAGACACACCTTTCTTTTAATCTGGGCCATACCTTCTGCTGGAAGTCTATATAAGGACATAGAAGAAGGAAGCTTTTGTTCTTATATGCTAGCAAGGCAAGAACAGCAGACATTGGCATTGGAGTCTACTTCTTCAGGTTTCCAGCATACATAGACCAGCTGAGACACCCAGCCTTGTGGGACTGAGCAACTAGTAGATTCTTGGACTCTCTGTTTACAGATAGCCATTGTTGGATTAGCTGGACTGTAGCCTGTAAATCATTCTCTAGTCCCAATGCAGCCACTGCTGCTGAAAGACCATCTTTGACATGAGTGACTCCATTTTGTGACTGGACCCTGAACCTGAATTCTCCGAAAACCCTGTGACTTTAATCTAGGTGCCCCCATCCCCTAGCAACAGCCAAAATAGTCCCAAGAAATTACTGAACCTCATGACCTCATTCTAGGCCCTGTCCCCTACCAACAGCCAAAATAGTTCTGAGTTCCGGATGTTACTGGAGATAAGCAAATTCAGCCGATTGTGGCTCCATTCACACCAATCAGGTTTTGACCTCTCAGCACTCCCTATGTTCCTCCAATCATGATAACTTGTTTATTTCACTGTATAAAAACCCCTTGATTCTACTATTCGGGCTCTCTTCATCCTCCACTTCGTTGGAGTGATGGGGGAGACCAAAATCAAGCTCTCAATAAAGTCCTCTTGTGCTTGCATTGGAATCAGCTCCTGGGGTCTTCTTGAGGGTCTTGACATTCGAGCATAACCCTGCAGCCACTGCTGCAGCCTTGATCAAAGCGGCCTGCCATGCCCATAACCCTCGAAATGTCAGTGCAGTCCCTGAGCAGCAGTGTGCTGCCAGGGCTGTCAGCGTCCCTTTTCCTGCCCAGCCTGTGCCTCTGGAGCAGTAAAAAAGGCGGCTCCTGTCGCTCCTTTCAGAATGGTGTGCTGCCAAGTCGGGAGCTGTCCTGCCTCAGCTCCTTGCCTCAGGAGCTGTCCTTGGTGACGACATCCTTCCTGCCTCAGCCTAAGGTCATCAAGGTGTTGTCCACAAAGGCAGCCACTCTCTGTCCGCTGTTCCTGCTTCCGGGAAAGACTTCCCTACCAGACTTCCTTTGTAATCTTGACAACCTTGTAAACCCTCAAGGTGGGAAAGTGGCCAGAGCCCTGCCTGAGGAACTCCAGCAGCCCAACCCTTCCTCCAGACCTCTGTGCCATAACATGTCCAGCCTCTGTAACTGTCACAAAGGTCATCTCCAGGCCTTCAACAGGACTCATCCCAGATTATGCTAATTTAAAGTGAAAAGTCTAAGCAAAAGACCCACCAATCCCTGAGCAGGAAACTCACCAATCCCAGCACAGGAAAGCCCACCAATCCCTGAGCTCTCCAAACTCAAGACTTGAAATTTCACCAATCCCCACTCTGGAAATTTCTACCCTAGAAAGCTCCGCCTCCAAGTAACCCTATATAAGCCCTGCACTTTGCTCAGTTCTCTGCTGTCCAATCCCAGGAGCAGGGGCAGCCACACCCTGGATTTGTCCCTCCTTACCCCGGACCCTCCAATAAATCTCTCTTAGGAGATTTGCTGCCTGCTCAGACTCTTTCATTGGAAGAAGCAAAAAAGTCAAGCAATGAAGAGAAGAGAAGTGAATAAGGAGTGGGGCTCAGGCCCCAGTCCTCCACACCTCATCTGGGGTCGAGGAAACTCTCCCGTGTGAGCTGCAAAGTCTCTGCTTGAGGGAGCCTCCTCTCAGAGCTGTGTGGTTCCTGGGCTCCCGTGCCTCAGGATGCCCTTCCACTGGGACACTGTCCCACCTAAAAGAGCTGTGTGGTTTCTGGGCTCATGAGTCCCAGGATACCTTTCCATCCATGCAGGCCAAATGCTAACACATTCCAATAAATTTCTCTCTGCCTCTCTAGAGAGAGAGAGAGGGAGATTCATTCCATAAGGCCTGTGACTCTAGAGAACTCTGACTAATATAGCTATAGATTGAGTTTGTGGATAGCCTGGGCTACAAACACCCCCCCCCCGCAAGCCCCTGTAACTGCGGGAGGGAGAGTAGACGGGGCAGGAGAGCTGGAAGAACAGTTTGATAGCCGTTGCAGTAGTTGAATAGATTGTGGTATCAAGCGGGATAGTATTAATGGGAGCAGAACTATATACATGTAGAAATTGAGGTATAAAGCCAAGCTTCGTTTCTGGAACCGAGACGGAGATGGGTAGAATGGATTCATATTCCCTGCTGTGTATTGAAGAGTGTGGACAGGAAGGGTGCATTACAAGGCTTTTGCAGAGCGGAGAGGGCCATGTAGGATTAAGAACAATTGATGGTGGTAGAGTTGCTGAGTGATCTGAGAAGAGGAGATTTGGGGTACTTGTGGTGATGCTTAAGCTCAAATACAGGCGCCAGGGAGAGTTGAATAGGCAGAGATCGCAGAGTGGAGGAGAGAGTAGGGGAGAGCCCGAGTGCTGCCTCTCAGAGGAAGAAGGCAGAGGAGCCCCCAGGAAAGAAATCAAGGATTGAGTTTGGGCCCTAAGAAGCATGGGATGAAACACTTGCCAGGCAAGCCTGAGGACAGAGCTTAATGGCCCCAGCATCCACAGAAATGTCAGGGGGCTGGTTACCCACTTGTCAGCCGAGCCTGCCATAGGTGGGGACAGAGGATCCCCAGCTGGCTAGCTAGATGAGGTGATCTCTGGGCTCAAGACAGTATATAAGATGGAGAGCAATTTAGGAAGACCCTCTACTTCTGCATGAAGACACTCACAAACATATGTGCTGAACATACATGTTTTTTTTGAGCCAGAGTTTCTCTGCGTAACCATGGACTTGATTTGTTAGACCAGGCTGGCCTCAAACTTACAGAGATCCATCTGCCTCTGCCTCCCAAGTGCTGGGATTAAAGGCGTGCGCCACCATACTCAGCCCTTTTTTTTTTTCCTCTCAATTAAAGGCTTCTGGCCAGCAAGATGGCTCAGCATGTAAAGGCACTTTCTACCAAGTCTGTCAACCTGAGTTTGATCTCTAGAAGTTACATGGTGGAAGGACAGAACTGATTCTTGCAAGCTGTGTACACACACACACACACACACACACACACACACACACACTCACACACAC
>CAJQZJ010034167.1:4928527-4939235 GCA_907164525.1 Lophiomys imhausi
CCCAACAGCTCCCCCCTTTTAGTCCAATAAAAGGCTCTTTTTCTTGTAACAATAAATACAATACAAAACAATAAGAACAATTAGGCAACAATTATGAAAATTATAAGGTATAACACAGATTACCAATGTCCAGTCCATGCATATTTGGCAACTGATAATATTCTTTTTTGTTTGTTTGTTTGTTTGGTTTTGTTTTTGAGACAGGGTTTCTCTGTGTATCAACCCTGACTGTCCTGGACTCGCTTTGTAGACCAGGCTGGCCTTGAACTCACAGAGATCTGCCTGCCTCTACCTCCCAAGTGCTGGCATTAAAGGCATGGGCCACCACGCCCAGCTGATAATATTCTATTACCTATCTCAACGAGTTTAAAGTTCTATACCTAACTCAGTTTCCATCCTAACTTGCATTACCAACTTGAAAACATCTTCTTAGACCAAGACATCCTTTTAAGTCCTAAACAGCTTAAAATTTAACTGTGTGACTAAAACTATCTAGTCTTCAACCACATCAGAGACTTGAGAAGGATAAATATATCTGAATAAACAGGAAGTGAAGAGCCAACAGCTTCCAAAACTAAGAAATGATAGACAGCTGGCTGCCTGGACAGTTCCCAATTTCTCTCCATACATTAGAGCATCTATCTTCAGTCTTTTGGCCCCGTTTCTCTGACAGACATTAATTGTAAAGCAGTAATTATGAAGGACTTGCCTACCCTATCTTGGCAGAGCTAGGCTGTCGACTTACCTGCTTCCAAGTTTTGTCCTTTTCAGACAACATTCTGTCTACAGTTGAAGCAAGGGCTTTCTCTTGCCCAGTGACAAGCTTGCCATTAATGCAGCCATCTCCAAATGGAGATTTTTCAATGCTCATCATCTACTTGAAGTAGAATGGGGGTGCTGTCAGGAGCTGATATGTCTCAATATTAAAAAATTTTAAGTTAAGAGAACATCTTTGAAAGCTGGGCATGGTGGTGCACGCCTTTAATCCCAGCACTTGGGAGGCAGAGGCAGGCTGATCTCTGTGAGTTCGAGGCCAGCCTGGTCTATGAAGCAAGTCCAGGACAGCCAGGGATATTATACAGAGAGACCCTGTCTCGAAAAAAAAACCAAAAAAAAAAAACAAAAGAGAGAGAGAGAGAGCAAGAACATCTTTGAACACCATATTGTACATATCTCTAGAAGTTTTTGAAGACCACCTATCTATGTCCATATATTTTGATAAGCAAATGTTGCTTGTCTCTTGGCAACTTGATTTCTGGCCAGCTTAGAAAACATCTGTGATATACTACACTAGTACCTAGCAAAATGAGAAGTTTAAATGACTATTAGTTTTCATTTCTTAATTATCCTAAATGGTTTGTGACAGTTGCTATCAAAAGGCCAAAACTTCACATTGCATTTTTAAGCATTACATAGGTACAATACCTTAAAAAGAGTGAACTTTAATTTTGTATCAATATACAAATATATAAGAGCATATTCAATAATCTATCCCTTTTTCTTTATCATTCCTATATCATGTCTATATCCCATTTTTTTCTTTTCAAGTCTTCCCCCCTCTTACATAGGAGAAAAAGGACTGAGGAAAGAAAAAGAGAGAAACCCCTGGTCTAACCCCCTAAATCTTGTTTAAGAAGACCATTTAACAACTTGTAACCAATCCTCCTAAGTAACAACAAACATCTATAACCCATCAAATGACCAAAAAACAAAACAAACAAAACAAAAAAAATCACCCACCCCACCATCTGGGAATGGGATATCACTCTCTTAAAACTGCTTCCTGCTAAATTGGGATGTGGAAAACCTGTCTGGGATGCAAATAAGAATGGAGAAATGGTTACACAAGTTAATAGTAACATTTGTTGTCCAGTCTTATTGGGCTCAGCTATTTAAATGTTCTGAGACGTTTGTAGTCAGAAGCTGAACATTGAGTGGGAAAGCTTGGGGCTTTACTGAAGTTCTGGATGGAACAGTCTGTGAGGCTGGACCATCTTAGCTAGCCATTTTGAAGTTGTTCTGGATGCAGATTTTTGAGGAAAAAGTTATTGAGACAGTGTGTGAGGCTGGATCATCTGGGCTACTTGTCTTGTCTTCTTTGTTGTCTGGACCCTTTTCTTCAGAAGTTTCAGTTGTCCAGGTATCCCTGGACTCCTTAGATCAATGCTTTTAATCTCCTGGAAAGATAAGAATAGAACCCTGCCCTAATCCTAACTCTGGGGTGCTACTTTTTGGGTAGGTAATATCTTTCTTAGAGTAAATTGAGTTTTGTTTTTGACAATATAAAAAATATTATCTTTCAATTGAGATTTAAAAAATTATTTTGATATTTTGGAACTAAACATACCTTTAAGTGTATATATTTTGAAATCACAAAGGATAATTCACTTTGAATTTCAGCATGCCTTTTGCAAGTGGCTTTTAAACTTAAATCATTGTAAATCCTATGTGTCTGCTTCTACTTCCCAAGTGTTGGGATCAAAGGGGTGTGCCTCCCAATTGTTGGGATTAAAGGTGTGAACCAGCATCTCCGGATCTAAGTTCTTCTCTATTTGGAGCTTGCTCTGTGTCAGGCTGAAGACTTATTTCTTTAGTGTGTTTCCATAAACACTTACAGGTATTTATTTAGAGTGACTGGATCTCCAAGATGTCCTATAGGGGGCAGTGTCACCCTTGGAACTTTCTTTCCTGAAGACCATTTCCCTGTGTTGGCAGCTTCAACCCACACAGGAAGGGAAATCCAAGAAGTGGTTTAAGCCTGAAATCCCAGCACTCAGAAGGCAGAGACAAGATCTTTGCTAGTTCTGGGCCAGTTTGGGTTAGATGACGAATTCAAAGCTAACCTGGGCTGCAGTGTGAGACCCTGACTCACAAAAAAAAAAATCCAAAACCACAAATGCACAGAGGATAAGACCAGTCCATATTCACCTTTGCATGTTGCCCTGTGGCTTGTTCTCTGATTTCCACTAATGGTCAAGGCACAGATGCAAAACTCTTGTTTTTAGTAATTGTCCTGGTTACTTTTTGTCAGCTTGATGCAAGCTAGAGTCAGGTTCTAGATAGGATTCAGGATCATCTGGGAGACAAGTCTCTGGACGCATCCATGAAGGATTGTCTGGATTAGGTTAATGCAAGTGGAAGACTGACCCTGAATGTGGCAGCACCATTCCCTGGGCTGGGGTCTTGCATTGAATACAAAGGAAAGCCAGCTGGGCACCAACATTCATCACTCTCTGCTTCCTGACTGCAGATACCATGTGACCAGAGCTCCTGCTGCCAAGCCTTCCTTGTCACCATGGACTGTGCCCTTGAATTATGAGCCAGGAGAAACCTTCCTCTCTTAAAATGCCTTAAGCAGGGTATTTTATTGCACTGCCAAAAGAGAAATGAATAATGAATATAACACGAGACATGATGGGTGGCCACGGCTACCAGCATCATACTCCTTGTGGTTAGAAAGTGTCAAACACCCAGAATGGTTGAACACACCTGTAATCCCAGCTCAGAAGGCTTGATCACATTGTGAACCCCAAATCTGTGAACTGAAAAAACTGTTTCTAATTGTGGGATGGCTCAGCCTTTAATCCTAGAGCTTTCAGTTTACTGTAAGCAAGTACTTGAGGTGTAGAGCTGCCTTAGAACACACATTTAATCCAAGAGCTTTCTGTATACAGTATACAGGATTAAATAAAGTTAACCCTAGGTAAAGAGGCAGAGCAAGAAATCAGCTGATGAATTAAACAGAAAGGAGAGACATTGAGTTGAGGGTATTCAACACATCTTGGAGAAGGAGTTGGGAGTTCTTCCTTTGGCTTTTCTTTTCCTCAGAAAGTTTTCTCCTTCAAGGTTTCTTCCTCTAAGTTTTTCTTGCTTTTTAGCTTAGGGTTTTTGGCTGGGATGTTGGTGGAATAGAAATGTCAGTTGGGTGCTTTCTCTGCCTCTCTGAACTAGCAAGTTTTCACCCCAGCATCTAGCTCCTGAGTCTTCATTTGTAAAATGAAATGATGGGATATTTTAGTTTTTTTTTAAACAACAGAGACAGAAGGATTACCTTGAGTCAGAGACTAGAATGGGATATATATAGAGAGAGACCCTGTCAAAATAAATAAAATCATAGGACTAAAATAAAGTAAGATGATGTCTTAACCTGGTCTGGCGTTGTAACTTGTCATCCCAGTTGCTGTGGAGGCTGAAGCAAGAGGCTCAGAAGTCCAAGGTCAACCTGGGCAATTTAGATCCTGTCTCTAAATAAAAAAATCAAGGATTGTGACTTGCTCCTTTAATCTCAACACTCAGGTTGTAGAAACAGGATCTCCACAAACCAGAGGTCAGCCCAACTACACTGTGGGCTCCAAAACAGCCCGAGTTACACAGTGAGCACTTGTCTCAAAGCGGCAACCATGGGGTGGTGAGATGGGCCACAAGGCAAACATGACTGCCGTGCAAGCCTGGTGACTTGAGTTCAGTCCCCAGAGCCCATGGTAGAAGAAAAGAATCAATTCCTGCAAGCAGTTCTCTGACTTCCATGTGTGTGCCACAGTATATGTGTGCACACACCATACACACACACACACACACACACACACACACACACACACACACACACACAGAAATACACACACATACACACACACACATGCACACACACAGCAATAACAAATAAACTGGGTGGGGTAGCTCACACCTTTGATCTCAGTACCCAGGAAGCAAAGGCAGGCAGAGCTCTGTGAGTTTGAGGCCAGCCTGGTCTACATAGTGAGACCCTAAGAAAAAGCAATCAGGGACTGTGGATTGTTTGGTTGAGTGCTTGACTAACAATGCACAGGGTTTCATTTCCAGTGCAGGGAACAAACAGCAGTGTTTTTCTCATAGTCAATAAGTGGTAGCTGTGGTCACCTCGTGGCAGCTGCTTTGTCTGCGGGACAAAAGTCCCATCTGCAGGGGCGCTGCCCAGCCTTCCATGTCCATTCCCATGTCTTTGAGAAATGTTTATAGCATATGGTGTTTAGTGGAGTAGGGAACTTGGTTTGCAGTCCCTTGGCCTTGTCACTCACTCTTCATGTGACATTTAATATGTCACTTCTCCTTTCTAGACCCTGGGAGCAGAGCCACTGGGTGAAGGGGACTGCTGATTCAGAGCTCTGAGAGGCTGCCAGGAGCCTCTGAGTCAGTGGGAAGAGGCTTCATGGCTGCGGATTTCCAAGGTGGTTGAGGTCGACACGGAGGACTGAGCTGTGATCACAGCTAGTTGGCAGCCTGACTGAACTGGGTAGTTTTTGTCCACTTGACACAAACTAGGGTCATCTAGGGAGAGGGAACCTCAACTGAGAAAATGCTTCCATCAGATTGGCCTGTAGGAAAGCCCGTGGGGTACTTTCTTAATGACTGATGTGGGGGGCCCAGCCTATGTTGGGTGGTGCCATCCCCTGGGCAGATGGTGCTGGGTGTATGAGAAGGCCATGGCGAGCCAGCCAGTATGTAGCATTGCTTAACCGCTTCTGCTTCAGTTCCTGTCCTGACTTCCTTAGTGACGGACTGTGATTTGGATGTATAAGCCTAATAAACCCTTTCCTCCCCATATTGTTTTTGGTCAGGTTTATCACCACGGTAGAGAGCAAACCAGGGCAGACATGATGCAGAGACTTTCTGGGCCTCTGTAGTGCCCAGTGACAAACAAGGGTCAGCCTAGCCTTCACCTCATGGCTCAGGATCAGAAGTGATTTTTTTTTCCTTAAAAATAGGGTCTTATGTATTCTAGGCTGGTTATAGACATATGTTCCTCCGCACACTGACTTTTTTTTTTACATTAACTTATTGTGGGTGTGTGTTTTTGTATGTGTGTAGCTTCAGGGATTGAATTTGGGTGGTCAGGCTTGGCAGCACACAACTTTACTGGCTAAGCCACCCACAGCCCACCCCCTCCCTGCCCCCCAAACCAGGTCAGGGAGGCCAGCAAGGCAGTGCTCTGCCTCACAGAAAGACAGTCAAGCAGCCGCCTGCTAGAATCAGCTCAGGTGTGGCACGTGGTCAGGTCCCTTTCTTGTTTTGTTTTGAGACAGCATCTGTGGTGATACATTTTCTGAAAATATCACTTCCCTTCAGAGGGATTGAAAAATTTGCAGACCTTACAGCTAAGTTAGTAGTGATATGCCTTGAGGTCACTCAAAACATGTAGTCAAAATGCGGTCCTACTGTGTACTCAGCCTATTTCCAGTTAACTGTGTTTTACATTTCCCATGTAATGACCTTTTACAACCTAAACTGAATGCATAGCTTTTAGTCTTATGCTTTCAATTGTGAGCCTAGCCTTTAACGGCTGAGCCATCTCTCCAACCCAGCTTTTAGTCTTAAATCTTCCATGCCTCTGACTAGAATAGTGTGGTGCCTGTGTGTGTGTGTGTGTGTGTGTGTGTGTGTGTGTGTGTGTGTGGTATATGTATGTGGTATGTGTGTGGTGTGTGTATATGTTGTGTGGAGGTGGTGGGTTGTGTATATGGTGTGTGGTATGTGTGTGGGTGGTGTATGTGTGTATATGGTGTGTGGTATGTGTGTTGTGTATATGTGGTGTGTGTGTATGTGATATGTATGTATGTGGTATGTGCATATATGTGGTGTGTATGTATGTGATATGTGTATATAATTGGTGTGTATGCATGTGATATGTGTATATGTGGTGTGTGTGTATGTGTGGTGTGTGTGTGGTATGTGTGTATGTGGTGCAAGTATATGGTGTATGTGTGATGTATGTGTGTGTGTGTGTGGTACGTGTGTATATATATATATATATATGTATGTGGTGTGTAGTATATGTGTAGTGTTTGTGTGCTATATGTGTATGTGGTGTGTGATATGTGTGTAGTGTAAGTGTGTGTGTGTTATGTGTATATGTAGTGTGTGTGGTGTGTATATATATGTGTCGTGTATGTGTGTTGTGTGTGTGTCATTTGTGTGTATTGTATGTGTGGTGTGTGTGTGTGCTGTGTGGTGTGGTGTGATAATCATTTACTGAAAGTAGCCAGGTGGAAAACAACCTTAAACAAAATAAACACTTCATAAATGTTGGAAGCAATGTGAGGACATAGATTGATAACATCAGTGTGGTTTTAGTGCGATTCTGGGTTATTCAGAGTTAGTAAAGTAACTTCTTCCCTTACAAACTCTGTAATTCATCTCTGTAAAGATTCCCTTCTTCCTTTCCCATGCCCTGTTTCTGTGCTGTTCGCTAAGTACAGAGCAAAGGTTCTTGTTTGGGACAGGCACAGACAACAAGGACAGACCAGAAACACACCAGATGGGCTGCACAGATGGAAGACACAGGAGGAAAAGTGGAGAGTTCAAATTTGGGTTTATTCTTGGTCAAACTAATCAAAATTAGTTTCTTTCTGCATTCCTTAATGTGATAATGATGCAAGGGTCTCACTCTAGCCCAGGCTAATCTGGAATTCCCTTTGTAGCACAGGCTGTCCTCAAACTTACAATGATCTTCTTACATTAGCCTCCCAGGTGTAAGAATTACAGGCATGAGTTTCCACATTAAAAAAGCTGCCATCTTGGGTGGCCCATGTCTTTAGTACCAGCATTAGGGAGGCAGCGGCAGGCAGATCTCTGAGTTTGAAGTCAGTCTGGTCTACAGAGCTAGTTCTAGGAAGAAGACAGGGCTACATAGAGAAACCCTATCTTGAAAAAACAAAACAAACAAACAAACAGCCCCAACCAACAAACAAAAAAATCAAACCAAACAAACTCAAAAAGATGCCAGCCATCCATCATCTATCTATCTATCTATCTATCTATCTATCTATCTATCTATCTATCTATCTATCTTCATCTATCTATCTCAGCTCAAGGAATATTTCTTCAGAGTCTGAGAGAAAAATAACAGGGCAAGCAAGCTGTAATAAAACTCTTCTCAGCAGCTGCTGGGAAGGCGGAGTAGAATGAAAGTAAGAAAGATAGCCATGCTTTTTGTCTTAGGGTCCAAGAAGGCAGGAGGTTTCAGCAAAAGAGGTCTGCAAGCAGCTGTGTGAGGTCGGATGTCTTCAGGGAAACAGTAAAAGTCCAGTTAGACTGAGCTGTGGAGATGAACAACAGCAAAAACTGTTTTCTTTAAACAAACAAAACAAATCCAAAATATGTATTTTACTGGTAGGGATAGGAGTTGTATATAAGTGAAGGACCGACTACAATTTGGGAGAGTTAGGTCCCTCTTTCCACTGTCTGTGTTCCAGGGATGGAACTTGGAGCAGGAAGCTTGACTGCAAGCACCGTTATCCTCTGAGCCATTGCCCCAGCCCCAAGACCTCTTTCTTTCTTTTTTTTTTTTTTTTTTTTTTGTTTTTCGAGACAGGGTTTCTCTGTGTAGCCCTGGCTGTCCTGGACTCAATTTGTAGACCAGGCTGGCCTCGAACTCACAAAGATCCGCCTGCCTCTGCCTCCCAAGTGCTGGGATTAAAGGCATGCGCCACCACTGCCCCGCAAGACCTCTTTCTTAACTGTTACAGTAACTTGTGTCTTTTCTCAAGTTCGACAGTATCGACACAAAGCAGCACATGGCAATTGCTCTTCTGCCCTGCTCCTCTCTGTAGAGGAAACATCAGTGAAACGCTCTAGATCAGCGCTTGACTCAGGCAGCAGACAACCAGCACGCCTGCTCTGTCACTCCTGATGTGACAGTTGAAGCGTCAAGAGAACGGTTTGTGTGACTTGCCCCATGCCAATGGCTTAGGCAAATATGTCTGCAGGCAAATGTTACTCAACTCCCCCACAGAAGGGAACTGGGCTTCTGATAGGTGACAGACCAGCTAGCTTTTTGTGTTTATTCTCTTTCTTTTCTTATCTCTGCCTCTTTTTTTTTTTTTTCCTTTTTCTTGAGACATAGTCTCACTATAGCCCTGAAACTCACTGTGTAAACCAGCCTGGCTTTGAATTCAGAGATCCACCTGCCTCTGTCCCTTGAGTGCTGCCATTAAAAGTATGTACCACCAGGCCAGGCTCTGTATTCATTCTAGGTGGAGCTGGGAGAGTCATTTATGAGCAGAGCGCTTGCCTGAATGGGTGGGAATGCAGTTCGTTCCTGGTGCCATCAAAAGGAAGTTGAAATGGCGGAGGTGCTCCCAGGAGCAAATCCGGTTTATCCAGTAGCAAGTCTGAACACAGAGGATGTGAACACACAGGGGCAGCCAACTGCAGTATTATCTGCAGATGGCAAAATGAAGGTGCAAGCCACCCAGGAGATCCTCGATAGATGGAGGGTTAGAAACTCAGGATCAGTCCCATCTCCCTTCTGAAAGAGAGGTCTCCAGAGCTCTCCCTCCAGCTTCTGGGGGAAGATCTTCAGTTATAAAAAGTGCAAACATTAAGTTCCAAAAGGAACCGCTTTGGCTAATGAAAATACTGGGCTCTTTTGAGTGTGTTTGGTATTGGGGATAGAACTCAGGAACTAGCAGATGCTAGCTAGGAAGGTAGTCTAACAGGGAGCCACAATCCCTAGCTCCAGACTGGGGGATTCTAGGCAGGAGCTCTCCCACTAAGCCACATCCCCGGCTGCTGATTGGGGGATTCGAAGCAGAGGCTCTATTGCTGATCCACACCCCCGCCCAACAATGCTGTGTGGTGATTTTATGACTTTGCCAAAACTTATCGGAGGGGTTGGTGTAGATATCAGTTGGTAAAGAACTTGCACAAATTCAGCGTTTGATCTCATAAATTAGGTGTGGATGATACAGTCCTCTGATCTAAGCTTGTGGGAGGCAGCAAAAACTTGGAGGGTGACAGGCTACACAAATGCAATAGCCACAATGCAAATAAAGATATCTTAAAGAAAGAAAGAAAGAAAAAAAAACCCCAGCTTAGACCAGCTGGCTCAGGATAGAATAGGTACTTAGTGTTCTCGAGGCCCTGGTTTGATAGCCAACATGCATGCCCGCTCATGCGCGCATGCTCACATGCACACATGTATACCTTGTAAAACTGTACATTTAATGAGTTTGAATTAAGTGTGTGAATTACACTTCAAAAAGTTGGTTTCTAAGAAAAGGAAGGTTGAAAAACAAGGTATGGTTCAGTGGGTAAGAAAAAACACATTCCGGTTTGCTTTGATTTTCATAAGAAAATGTATGAAAAAAACTGATATGAATTTGAAACACTTCTGATCAAAGCTTGAGAGGCTGGGGCAGGAGGGTGGCGTTGGAGGCCCAGCTGGGGCTGCACAGCTCACAATGAGACCCCTTTTCTACGGAGGGTAGGAAGGAGTGTAGTAGGTGGCTCTTTTTTGTTTGTTTGTTTGTTTTGGTTTTTCGAGACAGGGTTTCTTTGTGTAACAAGCTCGGGCTGTCCTAGACTCGCTTTGTAGACCAGGCTGGCCTTGAACTCACAATGACCCGCCTGCCTCTGCCTCCCGAGTGCTGTGATTAAAGGCGTGCGCCACCACTCTTATTTTGTTTTACCACTCTATTTTATTTTATGGTTCTTAAACATCTACCTCCCTTCCAACTCCCCAACACTAGTTAGGAGAGGAAGGTTAGTGGGGAAAGGGATGTGGGTCTCTTTTGAGCTACTTCCTGTTGAATAGGGTCATCAGGTTCTTTGGGGCAATACCAGATCCAGTCATCAGGGTGTCCAGCTGTCCAGCAGTCCAGCAGTCCAGCAGTCCAGCAGTCCGGCAGCAGCAGCAGCAGCAGCAGCAGCAGCAGCAGCAGCAGCAGCAGCA